>BPLR01002696.1:0-61605 GCA_021605095.1 Caerostris extrusa | reverse complement strand
GTTTTACAAAATTTAAAACCTTCAAAATATAATTTTCCACTTTAATAGCGATAGAGATATTAAATTTCATCTTAAAATAATTTTTTATTTATTTAACGTTTTTTTAATTATATCCTGTATCTGTATTTTTTACTGGTCCATAATAAATGTTATACTATTGTATGCTTTATAAGTATCGGAGAAAGTTTAAAATTTTAAATATTATTCTGGCTTTATTTCGATTGTTAAAAGTATTTTAGTACATGATTTGTAACATGTTCAATAAACTAGTAATACTATCATAAAAAGAATAAGCATAAATCTAAATCATACATAAAATATAGAATGAGCTTCTATGATTTGATAGGCAATTTCAAAATGTGGTTTCATTTTGATGCATCAAAAGTAATTTGAAATTTAATACAATATATGGCATTACTTTAAATAAATTAGATATGTGCTGTTTAAAAAAGTTATATGATACTACTTTTATGAATGGATTAGTTGAATGGCTCATTTTAAAAAATAAATAAATTTTTTAATCCAGAGGCAAATAAAATTTTATTGATTGTAATATTTGAAATGGCTACCTGGATACATTTGAAAAAGTATATTGTAACTTGAACTAAGGTATACTTTGAATTCATTCTTTGGTTTCAGCATTTTGTGTATACATGAAACATTTATGTGAATGTTTGTTTGAAAGTAAAATCATAAAAGTTATTGTGATTGTTTTTCTGAAACTAATGTAAAAATGCATATATTTGTGTTGTAAATGCGTGTTTTATTGTTATAAAAACATGTGATGCCTTTTATTAACTTATTTTTAAGAAAAAGCTCTACAGAAGTTTCATTTCAGAGATCATTATAGTTTGTGGCTGTGTTTTTTGGCTCATAAATTAAATGTAATGTCTTAGTATTTGAGGAGAGGGATTTAAATCCGTTATTTTAATAATATATTCTAATGCTAATAAATAATTTAAAAAGATAAAAAACGTGTTCATTTTCTAGAATTATCTGATTATCCTCAGGAGAAAAAAAAATTCATAAATAACATTAAAATGGAAATTATTTATTTTCCTTTTGCAGTCTTAGACAGAGGAAGCTAACCTGCAGCTGCTAGATTAATTTTATTTGAATTACAATTAAAATTTTTACATAACATTAGTTATTATGCGTGAAAAACAATTTTATGGCCTATGTTGAAAAACAATTTTATTAAAGCGTTATTTGAATTTCGTGCAGTTTAGCGCTTTAAAAGCATAATAATATGTATAGAAATACAAATACATAATATATACATAATAAATATGTATATATATATATAGTCAAGTACATTATATGTATATAAATTGTATACATAATGCAAATATGCATAATAAAGTTTGAATTCAACTAATAAAATAAATTTTATAGCGTCTTTTAAAAGTGAAGGAAAAGGCTATTTTTCAGGAAGATTTTAATCAATTGGTAGAATTCAATTTTGTGAACGGAGGCACTGCAGCAAAAAGCGCCGAATTTGAAAAACGCACTTGTAAGTCATTATTTTTAAAGAGAAAGGTATTTTAAAAACTACTTGTTCGCTTGAGAAACATTTTAATTCGGATTATTTTAGGCTTGGAAATTATTTTAGAAAATTTTTGAAAAATTGTTTTGCTTCAGAAGTGTAGGTTTTGTCATTTCTGATTACATGAAAAAGCATTAAATCACAGAAGATCTTGGAAACTTTTCAAGTGTTTTTTCTCTAATGCATTCCATAAATACAAAGCAATTTTTCCTGAAATTTTTTCGAATGTAAATTTTTCCATAATAAGTAATGTTGACACATAAAAGTAGTGTTACCAATATTTATGGTACGTTAGTAGTAAGTTATGGTAAGTTCGTAGTAAGTTATGGTAAGTTAGTAGTAATAACTTATTTATATGGTAAGTCAGTTGTAATTGTAAGGATTTCAACAATGGATATTAGTAAGCAAAATGCTGAAGAGTGATTCAAATTTGACATTACTGAAAAATACATATCTTATTTTATTATGTACAAATATGTATAGTAAGAGTATATCTCGCTTCTGGTGCAATTTAAATTTATAAATAAAATCTAATAATGACTATACAGAACCAACTTTCAAATTTTATCAACTCTTTTCAATACATAGTCATTTGGGTAGCTTTTATTTAACTGTTTTAAAATTAATAAGTTGTATATAAGTTAAATAAGTTATATAACTTATAGTTATAAAAGTGTAACTATTAACTTATATAATTTTTATAACTATACAGTTTTATTACATGGTAGTAAATAAGTAACTTCACAGACAGTGCTTTAAAACTTATATAATAAATTTAGCCTTTCATAAAGAAATTAAGTAGCACATGGAAATAATAAATAAATCTGCAGTTTATAAATATTACTGAAAAAGAAGAAAAAAAACAATCATTCTCTTTAGCAAAAAGTCGGATTTGCATTTTATTAATATGTTATTTTTTAAAGAAGGACACCATACAAAAAATTCTTTTTTTTTTGTTTTACGACGAAGAAACGAAATTAATATTCTTTCTTCTTCTTGCTTAGTTTTTTCTTTTGATATGATAACAATTTGAGACAAACAACTTCTAATATGGGAATTCTTGCCTTTTCTCTTTGATTCTGTGTTCGCTCTACAGGAATAGGAAATGAGTTTTCTGCATTTTGAAATCATTTCACTTGAATGAACGCAAGAGCGAACTGCCGCTCAAGCGTGTTGCAATATGGGAAGATTCGGAAAAAATGGCGTTTAAAGACATTACAAAAAAAGAAAGAGAAATTTCAGAACATTTTGGAAGCAAACAATTTAAAAGAATGTCTGATCTCAGCACAAACAATGGATTAATAAATGATTTTTTATTGTTTCGAAGTTTAGTTTTGGAAAAGAGTATAATTACTTTGAAGTTGAAAAGTAATTGATAGTTAATTTTATAGATTTTAGTATTTTTAATATTTCATTTGATTATTTTGAATTAATTTAAGTTCTACATAGAATAACCTATAGATAGTTTAGAGTAAATCTTCTTAGTATAGATATCATTTAACGATATGAAAATTAATTTCTTAATTTATCCCCATTAACACTTTTACACATATCTTGATAAATAATATATTTTTAATGTTATATTACTCCTAATATATTTTATTTTAACTTCAGATAAGATTCACTAAATCATTTATTCATATTAGGGATCAACATAATATTTATTTTGCAAGAGTGATTTAATTATCCATATTAGATATGTTAGTTATAACTTTTTCTATTCCTTAGCCTAACATTCCATATTTCTGCAATAAAGGGAAAATGTTTTTATATCTGAGAAGAAATACTGCTTTTATTTATTAGATAATTAGAAATGTCTATTCGAGATTTTTAAAATCAAATTTTCAAAACTTTACTCAATATGTATGAGTAGTCTTAATTTTTTGTATAAGCGATTGATGATTTGTTATGTAATGGAAGAACTTTTTAGACATTCGAGTTTTGCAATTAAAACAGCCTTTAGTTTTCTTTTACCCTTATAAAATACATCGGCACTATGGACACTTTTACTATCTCCTTAGCTTATTTTACACTTATTAATAAGTAGAATTCTAAACCTTTTCTAATCATTGGTTAGAAATGCAATATGCATATCGACGCTTTAGACTATCTACTTTCCTTTCTACCATACTTAATCATTCCAGAATAAAATTGATTTTCATTTCCGGTTAGCAATATTTACACTTTATTTGAAACTATGGCACTTTATACACTTTAGTTGAAAATGAATAGGTGTACTTGGCGAATAGATATATATTTCTCTGAAGAATATTTTAATATTAGTGATAAAAAATGTTCCTTTTGCTAATTAGTAAATTCACTATTTTATATATACGTTTTTCTAATATGCTTATGAAAGTAATAAACACTACGATGTGTCCTTTATTTTCTTCTTTAAAAATCACAAATTTGAGTTAAATTTAAATATGGTATAATATAGTAAGGACTGAGTAGTTGTTCTTTGAAGGAAGAGAGATCGGTATCTTTCTGAGTGTAGGTTGTATCACTCACAATAGTTTGAGTGTTTATTTCTATATGTTTCACCATTATCAAACTGTCTGTGTGGATGTTTTCTAGATCAATGTAACACCCTTAAGACAGAAAGACATTTTTAATAGTGGGCAGCTGCACAACAAAGGAGTAACGTTATTGGAAATAAATTGCTAAATAAAATTAAATTGAAAAAAAAACTCTTAAAAGATATAGATTTTCAGGCAAAACCTAAGCTACAAGAAAAAATACGTCTTCATTTTCAAAATTAATGACATTGTAAAATTAATTTTTAGTAACTAAATTGGTAAAATTGTTGAATCCTGAAGATAGAAAAAATTAAACTTCTTAGAATATTTCCTTTCTTAGAATTTTCTTTTGTAAATAACTTTTCGGGTCATTGTAGATGGATAAATTGCATACAATTTCAAATGGAAAAAAACGAATATCCTTTCAGAAGCATTATTTTGATTTTTAACATTTTTTTTTTTAATCTAAAAATTTTAAATGATTCAATTGACTTATTTTGATCACATTATTATATATTTAAACTTATCCAAATTGATTTTCAGAATATGAAACACAGTAATGTTTCATTTCAATTCGATAACAAACTTAGCAAGGGTTCAGATACAGTGACAAAAGTATAAACAAAAATACTAAAATAAAATCGGAGCATGCAATTTAAATCAAAGAAAATTAGTAGCAGACTCAAAAAGGATAAAGATGCAGCTTTGATTTTCAGAATGTTAAAAATAGAACATGAGTAACAAATCACCATGACTTTCAAAGAAAATATTGTTTTTACTTCAACTTATCTTTCCTATAAAAATAAAAATTAGAGTTTTACATCTTAAAATGTCCCGATAAAATAGTTATTCTATTAAATATTTGACACTTTCTGTCAATTTTAATACATAAAATCTTTTTCGTTTCATGGGAGAAGTTTATTTCTTTCATTTTATCACCTTCATTTTGTTTCCATTTATTGAATTATCATTGAAAAAATGTTTTGTAAAAGTTCCACTTTCAGTTCAGTTCAGTGCGCAAATATACTAATTTAGTTTTCCATTTTTTCCTTTAGATATATTTCAAATATTTTCAATTTATTCAAACTGTGTTTTTAAATTTATATTTCAAGTAGCACTACAAAAACGGAGATTTCGAATAGACTTGAAAATAGAGATGGAGATTTGTTGAATACATGGAGTGGAACATAACTCTAAGATTTAAAGAATTTACCCGAAAAAAAGCGAACTTTATGAATATATGAGCGTGTTGCTAAATCATATTCTAAAAATTCTTGCTAGAAGAAATTGTAGACGACATATTACCTCTATTCAGTATGAAGCTTCATGTGCATAAGTCAAGATACTTTAACTATTAATGCTGTTATTAGATATAAACTTTTGTCTTCTTGAAAGTGCGGCATACCTTGATACTAGCTCAGTGGTTTCAACATTCAATGGGATTAGAATATTGTTTATATAAAATATATTTTGCTTTACGATGTTTTATATATTTTATTCGTTTATTTACTTCTCTATTATTCCGATATATTATACTTTTTTATAGTGAAGCTTATTTTTTTTATAAAGAGTGTTGACAAATCTGCTCATTACTTATGTATCAATCATTTTTTTAAATTTTATTTTATTTCATTTATTTATTTTTTTTGGATTAGTATGTTTTTACAATAGTCATGCGATAGAATTTTTTTTTACTGCATTTGTTATAGAGAGATCAATTTATTAATTGTGGCCTGGTGGCCAATTGGTTTGCGCTGTGCCTTTGGTATCACAGACTTCAGATTTGAATCCTGGCGGTGGCATGGATGTTTGTTAGTGGTTCTGAATCTACATTAAACTGTAAGTCCCTGTCCAATTAGTCTAGAGTGTGCAAAAAGTGATCAGAGAGCGACACAACAAACCATTTATTAATTTAAGTTAACCATTGTATCCAAGTGACGTTCCTTGAAAGCACTCATTTCATTATATTTCAAAACTAAACAATATATTGATTTAAATCAAAAGTATTAAATTTTTTAAATCTAATATAAATGTGCATTTCTTCTGAATTCTAAGCCCTAAAGGCTTTCTAATCTACTTAGTAACAAATGTGGTCTAAAAGTAAATTAATTAATGGTTTATTGCGTGAATTTTAAGTATATTTTAATAAATTGTGAGTTAGAGAAGGAGTCTCTCTTCTCTCTGTCGAGCTTTACTTTTCATTAAAATTAAAGTTTTCTCATTTATTTTGAGATAAAAATAATTTTCAAAATGTTCCTTTGGGGATTAAATTACTATAAATACTATTTTTAATCTTCAGAAAAATAATAATAGGAGGAAGATAGTTTCAAGGAAAATAAGCCGGGATCTTCTCTCCGAATTAATTATTGAAATGGAAAACTAAATATAATTTAGGTATAAGACTTTCAATAGTTTATTTTCTGATGAAGATTTCCTAAAAATGTACACAGGAAAATATTTTAAGTGGCTTGTAAATACGAAATAATTATCAAGAGTTGTTATTTTAGTAGTTAGCTTGATAAATTGAAGTGTTCATATATATTTTCTGAGAAAGCAAAATTATAAGAAACTTTTGGTTTATTTTTTGAAATATAATTTAATTCTATATTTGTTCACCAATTATTTTGAGTAAAACTCTATATATTTAATCAAATTTACATATTAAACAGGCTACAGAGACCTAGTAGATAACGCTTTAGGTTTCTGAAGCATGTGTATTTGGTAATGAAACTCATCAATACATATATATATATATCAAACATTGTCGTCCAGAAGGGTTTTCTATATATAGATCATAAGGGCACGATAGATTCCGTTATAAGTCTAGTATAAGCCGAGACGTTATAATATGAATCACCTCAAATTAGTATGTCTGGCGTTCGAAATCAAAAATTACAAACAAAATAAATCGGCTTTTTCATATTATAATTGTGTAAATACCATATAATATTTACTATAGTCTCATGTAATCCAATAATATTTTTCAATTTTGTTACTGTTACTAATTTTTTGAAACTATATATATAAATGGCTTAGTTATTTCATCCTTTTTGAAATTCGAAAGAAACAAGATTTTAATTTTTGAATAAATATTTTTGTTAAATTTTAAAATAAAAACTAATTATGGAATTTTAAAGAGGTTTTATATGAATTATGAACAGTGAGAAAGAAGAAAATTTTGTTATTTTTGTCAGAGAACATAAAAAAAAAAAATTTAAAGGAAATAAAATTGAAAATTTCATAAATCAGCATTTATATTTTGTTTTTACTACTTGAAATATAATATATATATTGAAACCAGAATTTAAAAAAAATCTATATATAGTTATATACTTTTTGTTCTCTGCATATCCAATCTGATTTTGTGTTGTGAATTTTTATATCCTTTTAAAGTCACCGCTGATGATCGTTTACAAAGTTAGACTATTAAACATACTGATATGAATTCCTTTGTCAACATGATTATTGCCAATCTTTTATGTTTTTAACATATTGCACAAAAAAAAAATGTCAAAATAAGTGAGTATTCCTTATATAACATTTTTAAAAGGAATTAATAATATAAAATACTTATTTTTAATCCTTTACGTAGAATAATAAAATAAATAGGGTTTTTGTTTTCTGGGCATTTTAATCAATGTGAATAATATGTAAAATGCTTTCAGACCGATTACAAAATCGTTTTGTTTTTTTTTTGTATAATGTTGGCCTTTTTAAGTTTTTATATTTTTAGACACTTGTTGACATTAGAAGGATTGAAACTTTAATGATTATTCTGTTGCCAATCATTTAAACTAAAATTAGATAAAATAATAGACGAAAAATTTTGCATGATCACTAAAACTATTTTTTTTTTATTGTTTCATTACATAAAAAGCCCATTATCCGAGATTTAGCATCTATTGTAAAAAAAGAATCCGATGAAAGGTTTCATAAAAATTTGATGGTTAATTCAGTACACAGGTCAATAGACATGGTTTCCACCCTATTTCTCATGATTTAGAAGAATGGTATTTTTTACAATTTTGGCAAAGTGTACCTTTATATCAGTCCTGATATAGGTATAAAAATAAATGTTGATTGTACCTATCCTTGTGATTGATATTGCTCAAAATGCCACGCATTAGTCAATGCTAATGCTGAAGTCCTTTAAAAGAATGATGAGTATAAAACCCTACTTATTGTCGTGGTGGCTAAGACTGAATTAAAATAAATTTACGAAGAGAATTAGATACATAAAAAATATTGAAATAACCAGATACAGAATTATAACATTCATATAGAATTATAACACCATACAGAATTATAATTATTCAATAGAATTATATATAATTATAACATTCATACAGAATTATAACATTCATACAGAATTATAACATTCATACAGAATTATAACATTCATATAGAATTACACATAATTATAACATTTATACAGAATTATACAAAATTATAACATTCATATAGAATTATACATAATTATAACATTCATACAGAATTATACAGAATTATAACATTCTACATAAAATGCGTTTGGTAAAAGATGTATGATTGCTGTTCATATGCTCACCCATGTTTTTAGACATTTAACTTATTAGTCATAGATTAAATTTATTATTATGGGTAATGATAATCATTCCATTAGATTTCATAATAATAGCAAATATAGGACTCGACGAAGAACATTTTCTTTATCCGAATCTTATTTAGAGTATATTCAAGAATATTTCTTGTAAATATTTTTGTCAAATTTCTGTTAATGATGTCGTCCCTTAAAAGAATGGTGAGTATAAAAACCCTACTTATTGTCGTGGTGGCTAAGACCGAATAAAATAAATTATGAAGAGAGATATATATGTAAAAAATATTGAAATAACCATATATATCACAGATGATTAAATTTGAATTGATACAGAATTATACCATTCTGCATAAAAACCGTTTGGTAAAGGATGTGTGGTTGCTGATCATATGCTCGCCCATGTTTTTAGACATTTAACTTATTAGTCATCGACTAAATTATTAATATTATGGGTAATGGTAATCATTCCATTAGACTTCATAATAATAGCAAATAGAGGACTGTAACGAATATTTTTTTTATCCGATTCTTATTTCGAGTATATTTAAATACTTGCTGCCTGATGGCAGTTCTCTGGCCGTTGGTAACGCAGGCTTCATAATCATGGCGGTGGCATGGAGTCTAGTTAATGGTTCGGAATCCACGTTAAACAGTAGATTACCAATTACCCCAAAGAGTACAAAAAAAATGACCGTAGAGCGACTAATTGAAGCAAATCAAGAATACTTTTTGTAAATATTTTTCTTAACGTAAGGAACAATTTTCCACATTCTAAAATGTTCCTTTCTCAAAAACCAGCAATGCGCATTGATACTTGCTATGGTTTTCATATCACCCTCTAGTGTTAATATATTAATAGAAGTTATGTAATATAAAAATAATATGTAATATACTAAATGTTTTTTTAATGAATGCCAAATTTTTGTAAATATTTGATATTATTTTTTTAGTTAACCGAAAGTCTAAATAAAATTAACATCTTCCAAAAAATTTTGTTATTCAAATTATTAAATTTTTATTATACTTTCTGAAAGAGTGTTTCATTAAATAATTCAGCACCAATTTAAACTAGTATCATTTTAAATTATTGTATTATACAAATTGTCACAGTGATAAACTAAGTAAAATGAAAATTCTTTTTGATGTGGTAAGCAAAAGTGAAACGACTAATCATTGTTCAGTAAAACAGTTACTACGAATAATTTTTACTAATTGAATTTAACTTATACAAATACAAAAATCTGTGCTACACTTAATTATACGTTTTATTCTCGACATCTGTTTTAAATTAACTTAAGAGTGTTAAAAAACGTTTTATTTCTGAGGCTATTATTTATTCAGATAATTATACTACTTATCTTTGTGGTGAAACTTTAAATAAACTGTTAACAAAAGATTCTTAATTTAACTCTTAACTTCTCCATTCGCAATCACATGAGCTGGAATGAGTGTAAAACTAAAAATACATTCAAAATGTCCCCACGTGTATTCTTTTCGTTGAAGTTTCTAGGAATTTAAACAAAACTCTTAAGAAAGATGCTTAATTTAACTCTGAAGAGGCAATTATACGAACAAAGCTATTCATTTCAGACTTTTTTTCCAAAGTAGAAAAATACTTATGGCATAAAGTGATTTTAATTTTCAATTAAATATAAAATACATTTATATTTTTTTTAAAATCTTGGTAATAAAAAACATTTTACACATAAAATTAATAAATTATTTATAATAGTTAAAAAAAAAAAAAAAAATTACAGTGATAAATAAGAAAATATTCCTCATATTCTTAATTTATAAGCACATCAACTGAAATGAGTGTAAACTAAAAATGCACTCAAAATGACCCCACGACTATTCCTTCGTTGAAGTTTATAGGAAATTTTTCGTATTTGTAGAAGATATTTTCTGTACCTTCCTGGATGGTCTCATAAAAAGGAAAAGCTCAATAGAAAAAGAAAATAATAGAAAATTGTAGTGTTGTCGGATGTACAGCTGGGTTGTAACTGGGCGTGGTTGTGTTGAAACTTGAGGCACAGGTTTCACAACTAACTCAGGAACTTACAACTTTATTTACACGAGCACAAACACCACATACAAATAATTAGAGACAGGCAACATGTTACACATTTAAAGACATCTAATAAACGATTAGTGGAATGATTCCATTTCTAAGCCGAAAATAAAGATATTTCCTCTCGGGATGTGAGATTGTAAACTAAACTTTCTGAGGAAGCGCCGGTTGCGCCATATTTTCTCTCGGGTGAGAGTCTCGATGCCTACTGACCATTTCTCCTGAACGCCACAGTGTGAGCTCTTTCAGTGCAGGTTGAAGCAGGGTTACAAAGTTTCATTCTTATAGAGGGATGTGAGGTCTTTTGACCAGGTATGTGTACTATTGTGCTATATTCGTTTTACATTGCGACGATGACAGCGTACGAGCGTAAGCAACAGAAGCTGCGAGATTTTTATGAGTGTTCCCACGGATAGCGAATTAGATAAAATTTCCGATTATTACAAAATGAATGGAATTTTTGAATCAGAATCGGAACATGAAGTAAATTTTGAAGATTCAGATTTCAGTAATGGAAAGTATAATAATGAATTTTATTTTGGTAAAGATGGAACAAAATGAAAAAGTAATACTTTTTAAAGTGTACAAACATAATTTGTCAATATTGTGTCACACTTACTTGTTGATAAGACCATTTACAGAGCTCTTACTGATTTTCTAGATGGCAAGAATATAATTCAACAAACTTATCTGAAAGAATTTACTGCCGAACTTACAAAAGAGCATTTATAAAATGAACAAAGAATCAATTTATTCCACCTATGTAAAAATAAAGGTAAAAAGGATGCTAAATATACTAGAGAAGGAAATGTCCTAAGAAATCAATTGTCCTTCGTCCATGTAAAACGTGGTCGAGAAAATTCGATTGAGAAACGTCATCTGATTGTGAAAAATGTCTATCTTTAGTAAAATGCATTTCTTATCAAATGCAAAAGTTTCTCTGAAGAATATACTAATGAATATTCCTTTTATAACTGAAAAGTATGAAAATAGTGTAATTTGTATGTATGCAAGAAAATTGAAATCGTAATTCTGAACTGATTTTCAGTATTGAATTATGAATTTTCATCCTTCATTTCCTCAAATTCTTCAAGTGAAAATATAATCTTAAGTTTGGATTTTATTGTAATTTGATAATATTTTAGCCAGAAAATAATATTTACTTTATATATAAAATGATTTAGGGCATCGAGAAGGATAAAAAATGTGTACCTCAAAAGAGAATAAAAAACTAGAGGTAAATTAAAATTATTACTTTTTGTTTTTAAAAACTGCTATTTAAATGAAATAATATTTTGTCTCCTATAAAAAAGCGTTTAATTAATAAAAAATAATTAATTTTTTACAGAGCTTATATGTTGATGAGAAATTATCTTAAAATTGAGGTCAAATAAACCCCATGAGCGTATTAGTGTCATAAAATTAAATGTGTGTACTTAAAGTTCCTCATTATTGAAGTTATCTGTTTAAGAGATATAAACTTTTTTTTTTTCAAAGTCAATTTATTTCTGAACTTCCAACTCAACATACTATTCTGTTATGGATGTAGTCCAGCATAAAAATGGAAATTACCTTAAACCCTTACGATTGTTGTATACGTATTTAATTTTTCTTCAAATTCCAGTTATCCATGAGTACATAAGAAAATGATAAATTTAATGTTCTGATTTTAATTAAATACCAGTCTCAATTTTTTTCTTATTTCAGTGATTAAAAATTCTTTTGAAAACCACACACACATACAAAAAAAAGAATATTATGATACAACATTTTTGTTATTTCACAGAGTAAGTATCTTAATTTTTGATAATTATATATTAACTTTGCTGCTTAGCAATCATCGTAAAATTAGTATATTTATATGCCCCTCGAAACATATTTTTCTCCAAAAGTGTCCTATAGAAGAAAGGTTTGACATTAATCTAATATAATTAATTTAGTTTACTAAGTATAATTAATTTAGTTAATTAGGCTGTAATTTAATTTAATATAATCGTGGACCAGTGGTGATGTGCGCAGGTAGCATGCAGGAAGATATTTTTCGAATCTGTTAGTAGTCACTGCTTTCAGAGACTATAAGACTCGATATCGATTGAGACAACACGTCTAAAACATCTTGAATCCACATTTAGGCTGCAAGGTGGGAAATTTCCTTTTCTCATATATGACACTCGAATACGAGTCTGTTAACTATAAATGTCCTCTCCGTAAGCAATAGACAATCAATGTTCCCCTCTTTTCAAAATTTTGTAGGTTGTTAGTTGCGTATAAATAAGATTCATCGATGTTTAAAAATAAATAAATAAAAAATAGAGGGTAATGTTATAAATATTACATTGAAAATATCTTATACATATTTATCTATATATATAACATTTTTATATATTATACATTTTGCATATATATTATTTTGAAAATGTCTTATACCATGTTTATTCCAAAACTAACAATTTTCTGTGATTTTTAATTTTTAATTTTCAAAATTATATCTAATGAATTGAATTTTTTAAAAAACAAATAACCCGACAGCAACTTATCAAAGGTTGTAAAATTTATATTCCTGTAGAATTGAAATTCATAGAATATTAAAAAATAGTTTTGTTTGAAAAAGTAAACTGGAAGAACAAATGTAGCGTCTAAAAGTGCCTACACTGCATAGATAAAACGAATGTTTAAGTAAGTTTTTCTCAAGATATATTGTTAAGATACTGCCTGAGAGCTGGTATAACACATTCATAAGTTTAAAAAGGAAAGACAATAGTATTTTAAGATAAAAGCAAGTGTAGTAACCCCTATAAGGCAATCATTCTCAGCTTGACTAAAAGCTCTTAAATCTCTAGAGAACCTAATTTTAAAAAATGGTAGAAAGAATAAAACACATTTTTTCCTCCAATAACAAAGGAAAAGTGCAACTCAGTTTCTTTTTAAACTCTTTCAGACTGCTAAATTTCAACTAAATTACACCTTTGAGAAAACTCATAAAGAAAAATGTTCTTTGACAGTATTTCTTTTTAAAAATGATTAAGTACACTTAATTTTTGAATTTTTCTCTTAAGATATTGTATTATAAGTTCCCCATAAGCATGTCCGTAAATTTTAATGCAGCTAATTAAATAAATAGAAAATATCAATACTGATTTTATTTATTTGAAAGTTATTTTCACTTCTTTTCAGGGGGTTATTTAAATATACATGACAGGTTTTTTTATAGTATACCATCATATTCTCAAATAAAAGAAACATTTAGTCTATTTCAAAAAATATTATCAATTTCCTTTTTTCAGTAAAAAGACATTTAATTTTATAATTTTTAGAGGGAGTTTAAAAAATCCTTCGATTTAAATTGTATGCATAATTTAGTTATTGCTTTCATTTTTTTTTTGGGGAGGGTCTGCAAATATCATTTTAATCTTATTCAAAAAACGTTTGCGTTATTTCCAAATAATATAGAGCAGAATTTTTTTATATTACCTTAATTAAATGAATGGAAGGGCTTAGTTTATTGCTCTGTCACTTTTTGCACACTTTAGGCTAGTTAGAATGGGTCCTACTGTTTAACGGATTCCAAAACATCCATGCTAATCCCACTAACAAACATCCATGCAATAACCAGGATTCGAAGCTGAGGGCCTGGTACCAAGGGCCAGAACACTATCCAATCAGGCAGTATAGAAGACGATGCAGTAAAAATTTAAGTAATATTTTTATTTAAAATATTTGATGTAGCACATTTTATTTCTTAAAAAACATAAGACCTTAAAAAAGAAGGAGTTGAAATAAAATTATTTTCGAAAATTTTACCTCTAACTCTTTTCAGATAAAATGAAATGTCAACATGTAACACCAAAACTAAGAGAGGAACTATTTTTATAATTGAAGTAATTTATTTCTAATTAATCAGTTCATCGATTTAACGTGCATTGTTATAGGCCTAAAGAGCTCTTTTGACACACCGGCAATCGGGGAAATTGTTCAACTGCGAGAATCCCCTTCTTACCAAAATGGTCTTACCGTTAATCCCTTGACTATGGGTGATCTGGTAGAGAATAAGTATCATCTTGGGAGTTTTCATTTATTTTCTATATATCTGCTGAATATAGGAGGAGTTACATTTTTTTATATATACTTACGCAACTTATAGGTTTGAATTTTCCATTTTTTTTTTTTAGCATGATGGAATGTATAGAAAAGATTCTCTCGATGTCAGGCAGAAAACAAACACACCCTTGACAATTCAAATTAAATTAATTTTCAACCACATACCGATTTCACTAATTTTCTTCACACCTTTCCAACGTACCTAGGACTTTGCAGTTTCCAACCAGATAGAAAATGTGAGACGAGGCCAAATATCGGTGGACTTATGTATACCACGAGCAGCTCACCAATTGGCTGTCGAGGAGAGGACAGTGGAGAATTCGGGAACTTCTTCAGGCAACGATGTGAGATGTTTAACACACATTGATATATCTGCCATCGAATCGTATCGTTTCTGAATGCAGCGACTGAGACAATACTAAATTTCCACTAATCCATTTCATCAGAAGTCGGACTTCCGCTTTTTCACTAAAAGAGGTGACTGTTTGATTAGAGTAATAGGAAACAAATGTTAAGTGAAATGTGTACACTAAAAATATCATACAAATTATTTTCACTTAATTTTTTTTTTTAAACATTAGATTAGAAGCATAGAAAAAAATACAATGTTACGTATTGAAACTAAATTTCCTTGAATTCTAATATTTAAACACAAAAAAAAATTTGAATAATTTGAACTCTTGTTTATAAATCTTCTTTTCCTTCCTTAAATTGTTGAAAGTCTTATTCGTACACTGATTCATTATGCTTTAGTCGATTAGAGCGTAGTCGAGAGGCTTTTTTTTTTTACATAATGAACTTCATATTTCACAGAAAATACCCTGATTAGTCCCTGAAGGAACATTGAATTGAGAAAATTTGCAGGGTTCATTTCCTCGTATGGATGATTTCAGTAACCGTAAATTATATGGCTTTATTATCTAAATAAATTACTTAACAAATAGATAAAATTGTTACTAACTGTAACATAATTCCCGCCATTACCTTTAATTGAAGATATTTTCAAAAATCTAAGTAGTAATTAAGTATTTAATCATTAATTTCCGTATTGTTAAATGCCTAAATGTTAATTGAAATTAGCAAGGATTTCAGTTTCTTCCTTTATTTTTAACATAAAGGAAGAATAAAGTAAGATAATTATTGAAAAATATTTTTTATAACATGCAATAAAACACACATGCATTAGACACATGCAATAAAAACAAGGCATTAATTAAGAATATTAATATTTCTAATCTAATCAAGAAATTATTTAACTATCTATCTATCTATATATATATATATATTATTATTATAAGATCAATTAATATTTTAAAGATATTTCTTCTAAATAAGGAAAAACAAAATTTCATGAATAAAAACTGACTTTGAAATTATAACCAAACCTACTGTATATGTTAAAATGTTATTTAATAAATCAAAGTTTATATTAACTAAGTTCAATATTTTTGTAGTTGTATTAAATTTAAAATTATTAAATGTTAAAATTTTTCAAACTTCAAAATTAAGATTTCATTAGATTACAAATTGCAAAGTTTAAATTAAATTTGACATGAAATTTCTTGTTTAATCGGGCTGTAAAAGTAAGGCTTATGGATTCTGATATACATTACCCGACATAGAAAATGAAACAGCATGATTTTCTGCCTTATAAATATGTAAATTTCTGGGAATGCACAGATAAACAAGTTAAGCAGATAACTTGAAATGTAAGTTAGTAACGAGATTATTACGTGGACTAGAAGGGAAGGAAACAGCTCATGAAACAACACTCGATACATTCTATCGCCTACGGAGTATAAAATTTCGAGAAGACACCTGTGGATTAAAAGATGCGTAGGCGACGATACTGCATATAGTTCTGGCAATTGGATGATTTACAAGGATGATTGTAAGCTTACGGACGGTTGATTGGTCTCAGCCGTATCGTTGTTGAAACTCACGTAGATGTGTTCACTGTGCATAAAATTTGGACAAGTAGATGAGTCCACTGCACATAGGAATTTGGACTAGATGGATAAAGGAACGTGATGTGAATCATCGCCAAAGTCCAGGTCCGCCAAGACATACAATGGAACGCACTGATCGACGCATCCCAAAAGAAAGTAGTGGCAGCCTACATTCAACTACTCACGACATTATATGAAATTTGAAGGGAACTTTAGATGCTCCAATATCTGGGTGAGTAATTTCATGACGATTGGCTGAAATGACGTACACAAGTCGTCTTTTGTGAACTGCCATTGACACCAACCAACCAACGTGAAAGAATGTGATGATGTCAGAATGAGACGAGACACATGGATGATGGAATGTAGTGTTTAAGGACGAGTCTCGATTCGGTTTGTTTGATGATAGTCGCTGAGTAAAAGTCTAGAGGCATAGAGGAGATAGAACAAATCCAACAGCTGTTATTGAATGTCATACCGCTCTTCAATGTGGCAAAAGGGTTCGAGGGCAATAAAATACGATAGCAGATCATTCCTGGTACATATCAGAAGCGCACTGGTAGAACGGGGGATACAATGAGGTCCTGCAGCGGATTGTGCGACCTTACATTCAGCGGTTGTAAAATGGTATTTTCCTGCAGGATAGCTCAAGACTTCACATGGCATTCATCAGCAGATATTGCAGGTCACCAGCATGCTCAGCTGTTTGACCTGCAATATCTCCCGATCTCTTACTGATAGAGCATATCTGGAACGTGATTAAGCGTCGTTTATTTGCCGTGACTCAACCTCAATCAGAGGACGAATAGTAGATGATATGGGCTTCCACTTGCATATGTGATGTGATGATATGTGCTTGCTTGAGACCATATGGGCTTCCATCACTCAGAAAAATAACCGCACGTTAATTGAATCTGTATCTCATTTAAGTTGCCGTTTGCATCCCTGCCAGAAGTGGCCCTACTTCCTGTTGATCAGCTTGTATATATCATTGCTGTATAAAAATTATCTGCTTATAAACGTTTTTACCTACGCATTCTCTGTCCGGGTATCAATTTTTCATCATATTCTAGCCACTCTTTTATGGTGTTCAATTTTCTATGTCTGGTAGTGCAAATGATTTACTATATTTAAAACGGAATTAACATTGTTTCTTCTTTCATTATGGTAAAAATATTTAAAATATGTTTTTCCTTGGTGAATTGCTTTGAAATTAGATTTAACCAAACAAATATATTAAATTTATCGTTAATTAACACAATAATTGACTTTAAAATGTGCATGTATGGTTTTTAGAAAACTTATTAAAACATGTATGTGAATATTAAACATGAATACTAGGAAATTGAGTCTGTACATTTACTTTTTACATTCGACAGCCATTTATTTGAAATAACTATCTTCATATATTTAATCAAATCTATGTAATTTATCGATAGCAATGTTCTAGGATAATATCTTTTTTATTTTTTATACTATTTCGTGAATAAAAATTAAATAATAATAATAATATTTTTAATATTAAATTAAATTTGATACTAAAAGTTTTATCTCGCTAATTGTTCCTTTTCGAATTTATGTTCCTAAAAATAATACTGCTAATTTTAAAGGACATGAACATATATGCGTATCATTTTAATGAGATACTTCAGAGATGGAAGATATTTTCCCATTAAACTTACTACCTTCAAATGTTCCCAAATCTCCACTTATTTTAATCCGTGTATTTTCAGTAGACATGGTCGTGTTATAACAAGGGCAAAGAACTATCCCACCATAAGAAATGAATAAGTACCTCATTACGTAGCAAACTTTACCACCTACCTCTCTGAAATGGTTTCCCTAATTCTTGCTCTGACAATTATGCGAGGGAGGTTGAATGTAATAACATTTACTGTACGAACAATAAGATATGGTTATTGATTGAGTTGGGATGAGACATGGAAATAAATTAGCGAAAATTAGGTGAGAAACACTCTTTATTGCTGTTCTAGATATAGTATAGACCTTGGACTTCAGAGGAAAAATAGCGATTGCGCAATTCATGGATCCATGTAAGACGACTGAGGGATAATCGATTGAGTTGTTCTAAAGGCTTTATTGGTGATATATGTAACATCGTATCAATTACTTTCCGGCAAAATCCCGATCTGCCCATTGGGAGAGACTTGTTTTTCAGAGAATGGCATGAAGGAACAAAATAATTCCATGGATATCTTGGACAGATTTAATTGTACACATTTATAAACAAAATTGCTACAGTTTTTCAAAAAGGAAAAAAAGTTTAAAAACTTAAATGTAGGATGTTTCGGTGTATATTTATGCACAAAATGCTATTAATTGATAATTTTAGTATTAATTTAGATTTCTTAAATTCCTAATAATACCAATGAATATATTTATATTTTCGATAACTCATCGGTAAATATAATAATTTATAACTCCTCAGAATTCAAATATTCAACAAGTGATGAAAATAATATTATAATCCTTTACAATAGAGGTTCTTTTTCTTTCACATATTCCTTTCCTAGTAAAGTGAACCCATGACTGGCTTCTACCAGTAAAATGAAAGTAACGGATCCTTTCTCGACATAATATTTTAAAGTTGAAAAAGTAAAATTTCAAAGTACAATATTTTCGATATTTGTACAATATTTTCTATCTAATCAAGGACATTTTGATTAAGGTCATTTCTGTTACAATGGTAAATATGAGGAAGATTCAACTTTAATTAGGATGTACCACTACGTCTGTTACAGTGTACCTTTATTTTGCCATCGCAATTTGGAACGTACATCTTCAAGGGAGACTAAGGAAATAACACACAGATTTTCTAATTTATTAATTTATTATGTTAATCTCCAGCATATACACTGAAGTGACAAAAGTCATGGGATACCTCTTAATATCGTGTCGGCCCTCCTTTCGCCCGGCGAAGTGCAGCAACTCGACGTGGCATGGACTCAACAAGTCGTTGGAAGTCTTCTGCAGGAATATTGAGCCATGCTGTCTCGATAGACGTCCATAATTGTGAAAACGGTGATGGTGCAGGATTTTGGGCACGAACAGACCTCTCGATGATGTCCCATAAATGCTCGATGGGATTCATGTCGGGCGATCTATGTGGCCAGATCATTCGTTGGAATTGTCCAGAATGTTCTTCAAACCAATCGCGAACAGTTGTGGCCCGGTGACATGGCGCATTGTCATCCATAAAAATCCCATCGTTGTTTGGGTACATGAAGTCCATGAATGGCTGCAAGTGATCTCAAGTAGCTGAACATAAGCATTTCCAGTCAATGTTCGGTCCAGTCGCACCAGAGGAACAAGTCCATGCCATGAAAAAAAACAGCCCACACCATTACGGAGCCACCACCAGCTTGAACAGTGCCTTGCTGACAGTTTGGGTCCATGGCTTCGTGGGGTCTGCGCCACACCCGAACCCTACCATCAGCTCTTACCAACTGAAATGGTGACTCATCGGACCAGGCCACGGTTTTCCATTCATCTAGGGACCAACCGATATGCTCACGTGCCCACGAGAGTCGCTGCAAGCGATGTCGTCCTGTTAGTAAAGGCACTCGAGTCGGTCTTCTGCTGGAATAGCCCAAGAAAGCCGAATTTCTCCGCACAGTTCTAACATACAAGTCCCTTGTGCGTCCCACATTGATTTCTGCGTTTATTTGACGCAGTGTTGCTTGTCTGTTAGAATTTACGACTCTTGCAGACGTCGCCGGTCTCGGCCGTTAAGTGCAGGCGGTCGACCACTGCGCTGTCCATGGGGGGATGTTATGCCTGAAATTTCATACTCTCGGCACACTCTTGACACAGTGGATCTGGGAATGTTGAATTCCCTAACGATTTCCGAAATGGCATGACCCATGCGTCTAGCTCCAACTAACATTCCGCGTTCAAAGTCTGTTAATTCCCGTCGTGCGGTCATCATCACGTCAAAACCTCTTCACATGAATAACTTGAACAGAAATGAAAGCTCTGCGAAAGCACTGCGCATTTATACCTGTTCTACGCGATGCTACTGCCATCTGAAAATTTGCATATTGCTATCCCATGACTTTTGTCACTTCAGTGTATATAGACTATTTCGACTTAGCATCCCTTCTTAGCTTTCGATGCAAAACTCCATTAGTTCAGAAAACCAGCATAATATCCTCTAGTACTTTTCGTTCTAATTTGAAAGATAACTGGTTATACTGAAATGTAATTAACAAAAAAGCACTATTATTTTATGCACTGGATAGACAGCACGTAAAGGTAAAGCAGTTACTGGGAAACCTAATGGAATATATGTTCACCATCACCAGTTGTTAGCTGAATTGACTACGTGAAAATTTACTAGATGGTTTCAAACTACTTTGCACGATATTCTGGCACAATATAGGGCAATCTGTGATCTGTCAGCGTCCTGTGCTGCTAATAGGGACCGTAATTTTAAAGTACTGGTAATGTTAAGTAGATTGTTTGGATTAAGAGCAATGGTTACGTGACATAGAATCATCAGTTATTTACATTGGTAACTAGTTCTAGAACTAATGCTAGAAATAATTCTATAGATTTAATTAGATGTCAGTGAAAATAAAAATAATGTACAGATAGTTTTTCTTCTAGCTTCTTTGATCCTGTAAATTATTTCATAGTCCACATTATTAAAGAATGTTATGGTTGAGTACCGAAATGTATTCTTCAGTGAAGTAGTTAAAAATATTCTTTAGCAGGTAGTTAATAATATTTTCAAGAAAACATTGCATTTAAGTATGACGATCAGTTAAGGAAATTTTTTTTGTTAAATTTAAAATATTCAAAATGTTATATAAAAATCGGAAGAATTTTTTCCATCACTTATCTCGATCATGATTCATCTAATTGACTTTTTAAACAGTTAAATTAGTGATTTTAGATTAAAGAACAAATGATTTGCAATATTTTTATCGATATCAAGAACTAATTAAAAATTGATATAAATAAAACAATACAACAAACAAAATAATTTTTGATATTATTTAACTAACAGAAATTTCCCATTTTGCTCAGCCTTACAATTGCGCAAGGAACTAATATTACTTCGATACATTGGTTAAGGAAATACCTTTACATGTATATTTATAAATTATTATTAATTTATGTTTTACACTTGATATATCAAATTATTATTATTTTATCAAGTTAAGTGTTTTTAATTAACAATTAAAATATGCATTTATTAAAACAATCAAATTAGATTCATGCGATATTAAATCGAAAATTTTTATTTGAATTAGCGTAACATAAAGTAATTATATTTTCCTTACTGATATTGTTATAAAAGTAGAATAACGGGATCTTTTATATATAAAAAATAAATCCTTTATAAAAATATATAATTTTAAAACCACCTTATGTCTCCATGACAACGCGCTCATACAGTGTGTTGAAGAATTCAGGCTAGAATAAGATAGCGATGTTTGTTAAGTGGAAGTTTTCTGGTTATCTGCTATTTCTCCAATCCCAGGAAATATGAGTAAAAAAACTTAAAAACGTAAAAAATGTTAAAAAGTCACTAACGTTTCTAACGTTTATTCTGATAAAAACAGGAATTTCTTTAACTAAATTGCATTTAACAAAAAAAAAAATATTTATAAAAAATTAGAATTATGAAAACAAGTATGTTAGAGGAGCATTGAGATTAAATTGTTTTTTTTTTGTTGTTAAATTGTAAAGTTTTCTTTTGCATATTATTAAAATGCTTGGCTTTATACTATTTAATAATGTATGAAGATATTTGAGCTATGAAAATGAGCTTTTTTCTTGTTTTACATGCACAGAAATAGAACAATGTTGAAAAATTAACCAACTGAATTTTGGAGCGAAGGAATTTTATAATTAAAGCGCTTTTTTTGTATAATTATTAAAATATGTAAATAATTTACTTAAAATGTAAAAAAAAAAAAAAATACATTTTTGCTTTGTACAACAAAATATGCATACTTTTCTCTTTCTTATTCATGCTATGCTATGCTTAATTTATGGAGAGAAACCAAATGCATAGTTTTCTAAATTATTTTACATGAATTTATTTTACATATTTAAGCAACATAATATGAATATTAACTATCACAAAAACACAGAAAAATAAATAAAAAGCTAAAGCAATTCTTAGTTTTAAAAACATTAATTATATTATGAAAATTCTTAATTAATTTCTTAAATTTGTTTAAACACATTATTTTTTTTTTTTTTAAACATTAATGCTTAGTTTTTCATTTACGTTATTTTCATTTAGAAGGACCGGCTTTAAAAATAAATTCATTATTTTTTTAAATATACATTAATTATGACTTAAAAATAAATCATTTATATATTAATTAATCATTTATATTTTAATAAATCATTAAAAATTAATCATTTATAATTTTCATTAAATATAATTGATTGGTACATGTTTCCAGTAAAAGAAGATAATTTTTCATTGACAAAAAGAAAATTACATTTCTTATAAATATTTTATACTTAACATTAATCAAAACAAAATCTTTTTTTCAAATAATCTGTTCAATATTTTGTGTTTCTTTTACGAAATCTTATGTATTTCACTAATGTACTTAATCTTTTGTCATATTAAACAAATAATACTGAAAGTGAAATGAACTGCTTAAAGTGAATGCATTTCTGTATTAAAGATTTAAAATACATTTTAAAATAATTTTTTTATTAAAATAACATAATTAAGATAAGATCACCAGATGTTGATACCTTAAAAGTTTATAAAAGCACATGGTTAATATTTAAAACGACAAAATATGCATATCCTTTTAATGAGCTGCACTTAAAAATTAATTTTTCACAAAATTAATTTTAATGAATTATATCCATTCATACAGTGTCTAGGCATTTACAGGATTGATTTTAATGCATATTTTCTTAATTTACCATCCTTCATATTTGTTTATAACAGCTGTACAGTACCATATTTAAAATTCCAAGTCTGAAATCATACTTCAGAATGTTTACACACCAGGATGCTAATAATGTACTTAACTAGAACTTTAACGATAATTAAGAGACACTCTGAACTTTCGATTTTTTTAATTGATATAATGTTTCTGCAAAAAGTCACTTACATTCATTAAAACTCGAAGATCAGGATAAAAATGATCGTAAATATTTCAAATCATTAAAAAGTACAAGCTGCTATTAAATACAAAATTGAAAATTATATTCAGGTCGCAATTTGTGAGTTAATTAAGTACGAGGCTTAAGCGTTTATTAAAAATTTTGTAATAAGTATGAAACTAACAAATATGTTAGTTAGTTAATGTCGTTAACAAAACTCCCACAAATTCCTTATACAGCCATAAATAAGTACTCAATTTTAATTCATCCTTTGCTTCAGTAAATTGAATTGAATAAATCTGCTTTGTTACAAATCTGTTTCCATTCTAGTTATTTAAATATTAATTAGATATATATTTTCTGTAAGGTTTTTATGTATTTCGAAAATTATAATTTGAAATTAAATTTTTGAGAGTGGATTCAACATTCTTTTAAAATTAAATATAAAATTCTTACAGAAAATTTTCACCAAAATTAAAATTTTCGCAATGCTCACTATGGATTGCTTGAAATTAATACAAATTGTTTAATTTACGTCATCTCCTTATTCAAGACACTGTTATGACTTTAATTGGATTTTATTTTAATAAGTCTGAATCACATTAATTTAAACAATTTTCTCTGAATTAATTAAATTTTTCTAGATAATTATAAGCAAAGTTTTAAAAAAAGGTAATTTTCAAATCTTTCAGTTAAATTAGACCCGTTTAATCTCAGATAAATATTAATGGTAACAATTTTATCAATGCTATTCACCCCAAATGGCTGTCCTTTCCATAAGCAATACATACATAGTTCTCAAATAGCAAGTTTCGGATCACTTGTTGGGTCTATATTTGTCCATTAGAGAGAAACAGTTACTTAACATTATTAATTGATGCTTAGAGAAACCTCCTCTAGTTTATGTGGTGGAGTAGGTTTCTCTTTGCACTAGCAACAGTGGGAAAGACAACAATCCAAAGTCGTTTTATCATTTAAGTGAGATATTAAGTGGCTTGTCAATGAATATCTTTCTCTGGGGTAATGTGGGAATGTGTATTCAATTACTGATCTGTATTTATTATAGTGTTTAAGTGCTTTAAATGAATATTAATTAAAAATTAATTTTGGGATAAATATTTTCTGTAAGGTGTTTTTGTATTTCGAAAATTATAATTTGAGATTAAACTTTTGAGTCATTCAACATTCTTTTTAAAATTAAATATAAAAGTGTTACATAAAACCTTCACCAAAATTAAAATTTTCACAATGGTCAGGAGGGATAGCTTGAAATTAATACAAATTGTTTAGTTTACTTCAGCTTCTTATTCAAGACACAGTTATGGCACTAATTGTATTTTATTTTAATACGATTGAATCACATTAATTTAAGCAAATCTTTTCTAAAAATTAATTAAATTGTTCCAGTTAATTATAAGCAATGTCTCAAAAAAAAAAGCTAAGTACGAAATAATTTAGTTAATTCAGACCCTTTTAACTTGAGATAAATATTAATGGTGACAATTTTATCAATGCTATTCACCTGAAATGGCTGCCCTTTCCTTAAGCGATACGTACATAGTTCTGAAATAACACACTTGTTGGGTCTAATTTGTCCATTAGACAGAAACAGTCACTTAACATTATTAATTGATGTTTAGAGAAACCTCCTCTAGCTTATGTGGTGGAGGAGGTTTCTCTTTGCACCAGCAACTATGTGAAAGACAACAATCCAAAGTCGTTTATCATTTAAGTGTGTGATATTAAGTGGCTTGTCAATGTATATCTTTCTCCGGAATTGTGGTAATGTGGATTCAATTACTAAAAGACTTTCCATAAACATGTTGTGTCAGTGTTAGACAAACTTTCTACTCACCCAGTCTCTTAGTAAGGAAATTGAATCCCATTTTCCTTAAATTTTGAAATAATTAATTAAATATCAGAGTAGCTTTGATAGTTTATTCAATTTATTATAATTTAATAATATATGAATGTCTGGGTGTGCTATAACTCATATTAAATCATTTAGTGTAATACTATTTATAGATGCAATTAACCAATTTTATTGCAATATTTGTCTTGGTACAAATATTTAACTTTTTTATTGAAAAAGCTATTAAGCACTATAAAGCCATTGATTATCAATGAAATTTGCAGTCTCTATTTAAGAATTCAATTTTTCGTCTATTGTAAAGTCCAAAAGACTCTCTTATTAAGAAAAGTCTGCCATTTAATAGTAACCGAATAAAAAAATGGAAATTCTGCATGAATTGTTTTGTGATGCAAATAATCATAATTTTTTTATTAAAAATCTAGAAATTTCTTACAAACTGTAATAATATTAATTATTTTTGAATTTTTATAACAATTAACTTGCATGTTAACCAGAAATTATTTAACATAATCCTTAAAGTGATTTAATTTTCATATATTGAATTACGTAATTAAGAACTACTGTGTTTTGTGATGGCAATGTTTTGTATTTGAACCTTCTAAATAAAATCAAAGCTCTAGTTTTGAATTTAGCAATAAATTTTCATTATTTTCGAAGCGAAATTAATTTTTATTATTACACAATAATTATGCTCGTCATTCGATACAATGCTAAATAATATAGTTTTTTTTTAAAATGCTAATTTTAAAAAAAACTAATGTATAACTATGTGATAAAGAATATATATATTTAGATTAGTATACAGACGTTAGATTTTCCAGAAAACCGAAAAAATATACAAATTTCTCCTGATTCCCAAATTGATTAATAATTATAATAATCACAAATTGATGTGAATTAATTTAAACAAAAATTTGTTAAATCATAAAATCTGCTATAAAAAGATTGAAACTTTAAAAGTCAGTATTTTATAATTATTACTTTAAAGCTTTATTACGCATTAAAATTTTCAAAAATTTGTAAAATTCTAATGAAAAATTAGAATTTAATTTATATTGAATTCATTTTATCCAAAATTTAAATATATAGAAATATATTTACCATAATTCAATAAAATTTTAAGCTAAATATAACAGTAAACATATTATTAATAGAAGAATACAACAATAAACATATTATTAATGCATAATAATTTTGACTAAATAAATTGCATTATTGACGCATTAAAAATTAAATTATTAATTAAATTAGATTTCAATACATTAAATAAAATTTATTTTTAATACATTGTAAAATTATTATTAAATTAATTAGGCTTTAGTGCATTAAATAAAATTTATTATTAATGCACTATAAAATATATTATTAATTAAATTAGGCTTCAATGCATTAAATAAAATTTATTATAAGTGAATTATAAATATTTCTTAGAAAATGAATGAATGAATTTCTTAGAAAAGTTAATAAGTACATTATTAGTGGAATGCTTAGTATTTAAAATGTTTAAAATATATTCATTTACATACAACAGTTTAAAGATGTTCCATTAGATTTATTTTATTATTATATAACTATTTATCACGATATAAAATTTACATAGCAAGGAATTATTTTGCAAATAACTGTAAGAATTAAAATAAATAAATTAAAATAAATAGTTCAAGGAATATTTAATCTTAAAATATGAAGATATTATAATAGATTTTTCTCTATTTTTCCAATGAACCTACATACTTTTAATAATTGATTGTGAATTCATAACAATTATTTTCATAAATATTTTTATAATCAGCATAAATTGATATAAATGGATTTATACAAAAATTAAGTAAATCATAGAATCTACCATACAAAAAAACTTTAAAAATCAGCATTTTATAATTATTACTTTAAAAAGCTTTACTATGGATTAAAGTTTTTAAAAATTTGTAAAATTCTACTGAAGAATTAGAATTTAATTTATATGTATACATAATAATCTATATTAAAAATTAGAATTTATTTTATTTGGAATTCATTTTGTTACAAAATTTAGATGAATAGAAAACTTTGTCTCAAAATTCAATAAAAGTTTACACTAGATATATCGTTTATTCTTAAAGAATATAACAGTAAAAATATTATTAATTCATTATAAATAAATATACGCAGATAAAAGTTTTGAATTTCTTAGAAAAGTTAATAAGTACATTATTAGTGGAAGGGTTAGTATTTAAAATGTTTAAAATATATTCATTCCCTTACAATAATTTAATGATATACACTTAGATTTGTTTTATTATTATATAACTATTTATTACGATATCAAATTTACATAACAAGGAATTATTTTGCAAATAATTATAAGAATTAAAATAAATTCTTATTAAAGTTTCTGACATTTAATAGGATAACGAGTAGATAAATTGTTAATTGTTGATATCAGAACTGCTGTGGATGATGAATTTCTCCTGTCGTTTAATTATACCATCGGGAGATACGCTAAATAGCCATTCCCTTAATTATCATTAAAATCTAAATATTACTAAAATTCCGAAATGCTCAAACTGATTTCCCAAATTAACACTTGCATGTAATATGTTAGAAAATTATATGTTCCAGTACGTATATCAATTTCTAATACCGACTAAGCTAAGTGAACATTTCCATTGTTGTACAATGTTTAATACTCATTAAATTTCCGCTATTTATTCATTTTTGTGAAATAATTTCAGTATTGTACATTTCTTTTTTTTTTTTTTTTAAAGGAACATTCGATTGTTATATTTAAGCAATTAAAATCCTTATTAGATTTAACAAGAATCTTTCAATTCCTTTAAAGCTTTATTTCAGAACAAAGATTTTGTGAATAAAAGATAATTAGAATTTTATAAACAATTAAGACTCAATAAACTAATTAAATTTGTGGTGAAAATAATACTCTTCGTATTATTACGCTTCAATGCATTTTAGGCTTTCTTCATTAATCGTATCGTGTGAAAATAAAATGTAAGCTATAATTCTCCTTTTTTAAACCTAAGATTAAGACAATTATTTTATTTCTATAAAAATATTTTCAAATGCTTTGTTTATTTCCTATTTTTTGTTGTTTTGTACAATTTAAAAACAACAATGATATTTTAGTTTCTATTGTTTGGAAATTTTAGTTCTTATTGAGTTGTTTGGAAATCCTTTACTTTCTTTTTTTACAAAAAATTTTAGAAGATTCTTAATCAGCTTAGTATTAATTTTATTTAATTTCTTAATTTATTTTTCTCACAATGCTTAAAACACTGCGTAACTTTAAAAAAAAATCACAATATCTTCAACACTTCTGAAAGATTTAAATCTTTTGTTTAGTAAAATGTAAAAAAATGTGGGTAACATAAAATTCAATATATTTTTTTATTTCAAAATGTATTTAATATTTTAAAAACTGGATTTTTTATTTCATTGATTAATTTATAAAGTAATTTTATTCTACGTCAATGAAATATTTAAATATTTCTGTTTAAAATATAGCTATATTAAATATAAAAACAGCAAGGGGAAAATTCAAATAAATGCTTATAATTTTAAAAAGCATAATTCAAATATAACACTAAAACTTCAACAAGTACTTGAAATAACAGTGATTTTTTATTTACTCATTAATTTGTAAATTAATGTTATTGTACGTAAGTATATAAGTTTTTTTGTTTAAAATATATCTACATAAAATGTAAAAACAACATGAAGAAACTGAAATTCAAATAAATGCTAACAACTTTAAAAGCATAATTTAAATTGAACAAGTACTTGAAATAAACAATGGTATGAAATAATATAAATAAATTTAAAATTTAGTAACGTGAAAATAAATACTTCTAAAACTAATGAATTATTTTTGGTTTTTATTCCTATAACATAACTTCCATCACAACTATCTTAACAGATAAAAAAAACTGAATGATTATCACTTGAAGGTGTGCTTAGACAAATCTTGTTGATCAAATATCTTAACTAAGTTAAAATATTAAAAACAGTATATATCAGCAAAATTAATTAAATTATTTTAAATACTTTTGAAAATTACATTAAAAACGAAAAATAATTGGGGTTTCCATATTTTGCTCTGTTTCTTTTAAAGCATTTGCATAGGTTTTTATATGCTTCTTCTTTAAAATATTATAACAAACCTTAAAAAATATACGAAAAATAATATATGCCCTCTTGCAAAGTAATTCAAATAAACGTTGTTAAAAAATTTATTTAACAAACTGTTGTCTTCGCTCGGTAGAACTTTTTATTAAAGACTGGAATAAATTATGACATAATTTATTTTATATTCATAGAAAAACACATGTGAATAATTTAACAGTTTTCTTTTCATTTGTTATACAGTTGCTTATGAATTGATTTTCAAAAATTAAAAAAATTTTTTAACCTAAACCAGTTATAGAGATATTGATATATATTTTTTTTCCGAGCAATTTTTTTTTATAGAGTATAAAAATTATTATCATATAACAGGTATTAGAAAATGAATAAATATAAAGCTTCCTACATAAAATTAAAAAAAAAATAATTATTGAATTTTATATATTCCCTGTTCATATTTTTATTTTTCATTTTAAGTCATTTATCACCCAGTTCTTCGCTGTCATCTGTGGTAATGTTACAATCACATTTAAATATGTAGTGTTTTTATTTGCAGTTTTACTCAAGAGAAATATACTTATTATATTTCTGTTTTAAATTATGCTTGAAATACTATTTGAGTATTTTGATTTTTAATTTTTCAACGAATAGAAATAGGATAATTTATCTAGATTTATGCATTCCTTAATAACTTAAATCGCATGATAGTTCATTCAGTCCACTTTAATCTATTTTTACCATATTTTAATTAACTCCTTTTTGGCTAAATATTTAAGATTTATCTTAAAGTAATTTCTTCATCTTTATTTACTTTTGTGGGATTCTAAGATAAATAATTATCATACAATAACTTTTTGCTTATATTTCTAAAAATACTTAGATATATACTAGTACTAATAAAAGAATAGTCGTACATCATTTAACCACAATTGTTATTGAACAATCAATGCCTCCCGTGGTTTATTCTTGTTGCTTATAAGCTGTCAACAAGTGGATCTAATATTGGCAACTCTGAACTATTTCGGTCAGCCTTATCCTTATTAAATCAAATGTAATATGTGATTGCTTGACAAATGTCTCTAACATTTACTATTTTCTTAATACATGAGAAGCAGTTGCGAAACATAGTACATTTCTATTTAAAAGTGAGCGTATTATTTTTGTTGCGAATCATTTTTGAACTTCAATTGATTGTATTTTTTTTTTGTTTGGTTGGCTGTACAATTATTTTCATCTTACAATACTTATTATTGGTTATATTAATTATTATTGCATTAAATAGATTTGTAAAACTTTTGATAATGATTTACAAATATAAATTAATATAATATACAATGTAGCATCAAATTTGAAATAGCAAAATTTCTGGAACTATGGAAAAAAAAATTAATTAATGCAGAGTGGAAAGAACAAAAATTACAAATAATTGCATTCAATTACTTTTTTTAACATGATATTCTTTGTCATTAAATAAATATTTTTATAATTCCTCATTAATTATTTATTCAATGAGGTTTTCGTAATATACGAGACGCAGTTGCGCAACATAATATATTTTCATCTAAAAAATGATGATTTATGTTACGAATCATTTTTTTAACATCTGATTAAATTTTTCTCGTTTGATTAGCTGTAGAATTATTTTCATCTTATAATGTTTATTATTTTATTATATTAATTATTATCGCATTTAATAGATTTGTAAAATTTTTGACGACTTGCAAATATAAATTTATATAATATACAATGTAGACTACATTTGAAATAACAAAATTCCTGGAACTCTATATTTTTATGCACAATGGAAAGCAAAAAAAATTGAAAATAATTGCATTTCAATTACTTCTTTTAGCATGATTTTTTTGTCATTAAATAAATATTTTATATTTCCACATTAATTATTTATTCAATGAAATGTTTGGCAACTATATAATTAGAAGAAATATTTGCTTTAATATATTCGAAACAAAAGCTTCTGAAAATTGCTACAAGCTTTTTAACGTGGAATAAACAAATGCCAAACGTTCAGGGATCTAGATGGCATTATATGCTGAATATTTAATTAGTCCACAATCTAATGCAGATAAATTAATTCTTTATTGGAAAAGACTACAATCTTTTTCACGACTTGACATTTCAGTAAACAATTTAAAATAATTGAAATTTCAGTATGCCTTCATCATTAGTTTAATTGATTTAGAATTAGCTCATAAACTATTCACTAAAGCAACTACTAAACTATTCTCCTGAACTATTATAGTATGCTTATTCATCCACTAACAGATCTGTTATTGTTACAGTGGCTCTCATTTCCACTCACTATAAACTTGTGCTGTTTCTTATTCCAATAAAGTTAGAGTTCTAACTTTATTGGAGTAAGGGATAGTAACCCTTTTGATTATTCCCTGGGGGAAAAAGAACTATCTTAGGTATGAAACTAATGCGTCGGCATTTCTGAAATGCGTGAGTAAGAAATCCGTTGGAGATAATTCCGTCGAGTGTATTTAGTAGAGTGGAAAGAAAATCAATGATGTGTGGACGACAAGAATGCATTGGCTGTCATAGCTGGAATGAGATCTCAAAAAGACTATCTTTCAATTAATGCATATAATTTTGAGAGATAGCATTGATTCCAGTGTGTTTTTTGGCTTATTGCAATCGGGCATGTGCACTAATCTTTATCAGAAAAGTCAACAGACATTCAGCTTAGAAGGTTTTGTTTTCTTTATAAGAATTTATATGGCAAACTCATATTGGTTGAACAAAATTTGTGAATAATTATGCAAACTTTGTGAATAATTATGACATAACAAATAACAAATTTTTTCAAGCAAATAAATGTCTTAACGACTACAAAAAGTAACATAATAGCATAATTTCTAAAACAACATAATTTTTAACATAATTTGACCAAACAAACTTTTGAATAATTATGACATAACAAATAACAATTTTTCCAAGCAAATAAATGTATTAACGGACTATAAAAAAAATTACATAATAACATAATTTCTGAAATAACATAATTTTTAAAATAATAAATTGTTTCTTTAATAAATTGATAATAGTAAAAAATTTAACATATATTCTGGTATTATCTTTATAATGATTTTGAATTAAAACAGTAAATTCGCAATTTTATTATTTGAAATAGAAAAATTCAAATACTCTAGATGTATCATTTTTAAGTAAATATGAATTAGATAGCTTGTTGTAATATATTTATTTTTGAAACATACACTTAATTCAAAAGGGAATATAAAAATGTAGCATTGAATTCAGTGTGTTATTTGTCTTATTGCAATCGGGAATGTGTACTAATCTTTCAGTTTATCAGTAAAGTAAACAGACATTTAGCTTAGAAAGTTTTGCTTTCTTTATTATAATTCATTTGTCAAACTCATAATGGTTGACCATATAAACTTTGTGGATAATTATGTCATAAAATAATTATTATTTCAAGCAAATAAATGTTTTAACGGACTGTAAATAAGTTCTTAAGAAGCTGCGTTGTTTAAAAGTTGCAAACTGTACAATAATGGGAGAAAGTCTACTTTTAACATAATTTTTAAAATAATAAAATAATGTTTCTTAAACAAACTGATAATAGTAAAAATTATAAACATATATTCTGGTATTATTATTATTATTATTAAAAAGAAATAAAACAGTAAATTCACAATTGTATTTTTTGAAATATATTCCAAAATAGCATGCTGCAAATGTATTATATGTTGTTAAAATGGAAAATTGCAATTACTCTTGAAATATTTTTTTTTTAAGTCAATATGAATTTAGATAGCCGGTTGTAATATATTTATTTTTTGAAACATAACTTATATCAGTAGTGAATATAAAATATATCTTGAAGTAGATAAATTAAATATTTATTTAGAATAATTGCCTTTGATGCACTCTGTTTTCAAAATACTTGCAATAGAAAAAAAATGATATTCTAGAACAGTATGATCAAAATTGTTAAAGTAAGTAGTGATCATAGTGATCAACTTGTGGGCATAGTGATCAACTTGTAGCCAAAAAGATAACATGCGTAATTAGCATGCTGGTTGTCTTATATTCTAATCCACTGGAGCAGATACATTGATGATTCCTACAGTATGTGTAAGAATTTCGTATCGATTATCATGCTCGTGTATAGAAGAATATGGGATATTCTCCTATTATATATGCAAATATGGAACATTTACTCTAAAATTTCCTCCTAGAAGGCATTATCTGCTCGTAATCACCAATAGGTGGAAAGTTCGTGGTATATATGAAGTAACGAGTACACGAGGCTCCCAGACGTATAAAAATATGCAAAATTCATTTATTAAAAGGAAGTTCATTAATTTTACTAAATAAGCTTTATTATTTTAACCAAGTAACTTAACAGGAATTAGCAATAAAATAACTTTTATCGTTAACCGAGAACAAGATAAAATTGGCAATATTTTAACCTGCTTCAGTTTATTCGTTAGATGATATCCTGTTTCAGAAATATAGTAATGAATATTTTAAGCCAATATTCAAAATTTTTAAGTATACTGTTTCCTTTATATTGTACAAACAATATTTTAAAATGCATTTTTAGTGCTTAAAGCAATAAAATTGAAACATTTTTCAACAACTTATGCTTCTAAAGCATTTAAATAGTTTGAGACATAGAAACTTTGTCAATATCTCTGTGACCTCAATAAGTGTCGATCATAGTATTCATGTACCAGATAAACAAATGAAAAAGAGTGAGATAAATTTGATTGAAGTCTTTTCTAAATCATATAGAATTAAAGAGATTCTCTATCTATCTCAATAGATTCTCTATCTATCTCAATTATCAGCACACTGTTTAACAATTACAATAGTGTTTGGAACTATTCTATTCTAAAGATTCAATTAAAATCACATTTGTTATCCAACTCCAAATGACTTTATGCTTCAATAAGCAAAGTATTGAACACTGAATCGAACAATGATCTCTTTAGTATAATATGGTATCTGCTGTACATTCATCCTACCAACTGTATATGCCATTATTTAATTAAAGAACTTTGATTTTATGCTGGTACGATTATACATGTGGCTAAAAAATAATTTGTAACAAATTAATTAATTCGAACAGTATTTTGTAATATTGAACTTTTATAGATAAATATGGTTTTTAAAGAGAATTTTTGAAATCTTGTAATTAAAAGTAGCAAGATCATATGCATTTTGAGAATGATACATCAATCTTTGCAAATTTTCTAAATTTTCTTTAAATATCCTTATTAATGAACATAATGCATGATTCCAATGTTTTAGTTATTCAATTAAATCGGAAAAAGTTGACTGGCTTACATATAATGAAAATGTTATCATAATATAAATAATTCTATTATTAAAATGAAAATGTACAAACTTTCAAAGCTTAATTTAAATTACTTTCAAGGTTCAATTACCAGGAAAACTATAATATTAAAATTAATTATATTATTAATATTAATGATTCTTTTATTAAAGAATGATAATAATAAAAATTGATTTTTTTGTGATAGACAATTCACACATTCCCGATATTTTAGATTTTGAATGTCCAAATTAATTAATACAATAATTGTCGTTTATTTAGTCGGATTGATAACTTTTTCATTTAGAAAATTTCTTGATTAAAGAAACCTAACCTTCTAATTTGGAATTTCATTCATTTAAACTTGGTCATGGTCTGTTGCTTATATACTTCAAAATAACAAACTTCAAAATTGAAAATATAAAATTAAATTTTTTAATTCATTACATATCGCAATTTTTTCTGTTATTTTTAAAAATTGCAATTATTTTACTTACAATTTAAAAGGGAGTATTTATGAAATATGCCTTATACGATGACAAATGTTTTGTAACAAGCATCTTCATTATAACAAATATTTTGTAACAAGCATCTGCATTATAACAAATGCTTTGCAACAAGAATCTTCATCATAACAAATGTTTTGTAATAAGCATCGTCATCATAACAAATGAGTTTTAACTAAATTTTAAAATATTTTTAAACCTTTTATGTGGTATTTTTATCTTATAAAAAATAATCATATAAAATTTCACTGGAAAACAATTGAATTCAATCGATATCAATGTTTGCCAACATCAATTTTCAAACACGTTCTCGTTAAATGCACATTTATAGTAACACCAACAAATTACCCACTGACATTTGATCATGATTTGTAGAGGAGCAGGGATACATTTTGTAGTTAAACCTAACATTTCAAATGAAGATTTGCATTAATGAGACTCTGAATTATACTTTGAGGAGAGCGACGCCAGCATGTCAATAGATTTAGGCATCTATGCTGTCCCAAGCAAGCTATTGGAATGAAAGCTATTTTGAAACTTGTTATGATAACGTTTCTAGTGACAGACTCCATGAGTAAGCATCCATAACTGGGCATTTACACACAATTATTATTATGGCTACTATTAATGGCAAAATAGATTTGTTTGACATTCTACCGATTGCTAGGCTTGTTAAGATGTAGATTATGGTAAAAGTCTCTGTATATACGCAACCAATTAATTTTAATAGTTAAGAGACATTGCAATTCATTATAATACTTACAATTATTATTTTGACATCTTTTCGTCTGGTCATTTTAAAAGAGACAGACATTCTATATTTAATGAACTCATTACATTGCATGTAATAATGCATTAAAATAATTGTATTGAAATTTATTTCTCAAAGCTTGTGAGATTCAATTCTTTAAATTTGTGAATTTGAAGTGCTAAATAGTTTTATATTAATTAAATGAAATTTATTCTGTAGAAATTAAAGAAATTGAAACTAAACATTAATTGAAATCAGCTTATTTTTAATTATTATTAAATTATTTATTTTATTTATTAATTCTAGCATATTGTAATTTTTAACTAAACATTAATTAAAATTTAGCTTATTTTTACTTTAAAAAGTTGTATTTATTTATTGTATTAAAAGGTGTATAGGTGTATTAAAGGTGTATAGGTGTATAAGTGTATTAAAAGGTGTATGTATTGGTGTATTAAAATAGGTGTATAGGTGTAGGCAAAATTAAAAGGTGCATTAATTAAGATTTAGCTTATTTTAATTTTTAACAAAACATTAATTAATATTTAGCTTATTTTTTTTTAACAAAACATTAATTAATATTTAGCTTATTTTTACTTCAAAAAGGTATATTTACTTATTTAGATAGTTAACATTATGGGCCTTATTAAAGTTAAAATTATCCATAACAAATGTTGATCTTTTGGAATCCATATATGTATATTTTAATCCAGACACAATAACGTACTTTGAATAGAATATAAATATATTAACTTAAAGAATAAGTGGTTTTTATTTGATTTAAATAAAAATTTATTTGATTGTTATTTGATTAAATTATAAAGCATATGCATGAATAAAAATGAAATTCACATATTTTTAAGAATTTAAGAAAGAAAGAATGAGTAGAACTTTTTTATTTTTAAGTGTTTAGAAATGTGTTATTGTGTGAATAAGGATTGCATGGCAATAAACAGTATTCGTTGGCAAACTGGCCCAGACATCAGACATTTAAAAAAAAAAAAGTAAAATTTCGTAGTCTGCGACAGAGATAGAAAAATTGACTTTAATAATAACATCAATATTGAGTACTTTCTGCAATGATTGAAACACAAACAATGAATAAGAAATAAAATTTATAAATCACAGTATTAAAAATATATCTTATTTTCTCGGTATTATATATTTATTTTCCAGTATATAAATGTATTTAGCAGCACTGACTTTATTCATAAATTTTAATTCCCAAAGAATTTGTCCGAGTTCATATGTCAGCCAAAGCATTCTTTATTTTCAGAATTTAATGCATTACTTAACTATTCTGATTAATTAAACTTTCAACTGATTAATTAATCTTTCAAACTTGTCTTAAAGCAAGAATTTCATTTTATTTAAACAATGAAAATAATAAATATAATATTCAGCTTTACTGTAATCTAATAAAATTCTAACACATCATATTAATAAAGGCATATTCACTAATTTTCTAATTACTTATAAGTTATACTTCCTTTCTTTTTTTTTTTACAATGCATATTACCATATTTCACTTTTTAGTTAATTCGCTTTAATAAATATTTTTATTAGATTCTACTAATGAAATCATGTTTCGTGTAAATTTTTGATTTATCTCATTGGTATCAAATAATTTCTAACGCAACAAGTGCAACATATTACTATATTGACATTTTTGTGGGACATCATATCTTACTGTTTTATTATCTAACCAATTTAGAAAGTATAAAGATTTAATTTATTAACTTGTTATAAGGTTCACGAAAGCAAATATTTTCAGCAATTTTAAACCCTTCTAGTTCGGTAAATATATAAAAGAAAAAATAGTTATAATTTCAAACAACCGAAAAAGGAAATTACTAAATTTAAATTATTATTTTGATTTCTTTTCGAAAGTTTGCTTGTAAAGAATTTTAATTTATGTATTGCATTTCGATAAAATAACCCAAAGCCAGAAAGAGACATACCATAAATAAGGCTATGCAAATTAAGTAATTATTATATTATAAGGAAAAATACATACATCACAAAAATATGGCACGGCAACAAAAGGGCATGAAATCATTTTGCCATATTTATACAGAATGCATCAGAAATGTATGCATTTTAATTATTTGTAAAAATCTAAATTTTTAAATTTAGCACTTTTATTTCCTTCATAAGGATATAGTTTGAGACAATTCCATAAATCATCTGAAATTTATTTATTTTATTTCGGCCATGAAGCAAATATGAATACAAATAGTAAAAGTAGGCAAAAATGAAAGAAATATTATGCATACATAAGCATCGATCTCCATTGGGACTTTGATAAAGCCAGTTGCTGGATATTATCGTCAATCTCTTACATTTTTTAAATAGCTTCAACCTTTCCTAAATTTATCTATATAAATGTTTTTACATACATTATGCCTTTATATATATATATAACTTTATTTGCGTGCTGCCTTTTAACCTATTAACCATTCGAATGAATGCTCCGCAACAAATTTCGCAGTTTTTCGGATTTACTGCTTGTAGTTTTCCATCTGCCTCCTTAATAAAATTGTGTAAGACTCATGACTCTTCATTTTTTTGCTGATTCTACTTAGCTTTTGATTTGTACTTTGCAGCAACCCTCGGCTTGGCACATTTATCTACATTTTTTTTAACAAATCTAATGTTATTGTCCCTTTAAAATGAATTTTATAACAAAAATCATTAAGATTGATATCATACCATGGTTAAAAGATTTTAAATTTCGATCCTCTACAAATAAAAAAACAACTAAGAAATATAGCAAGAGTTAAATTTCAATGTTTTTCTTTCTAATGCCGCTGGCAAACACAACAGCTTGGTCTTGGATGCCTTAAGGCAAGTGCTGCACAGACGTACTCACTTTGCATTATCAAGGGGGCGCGTGTAACTTGAAGACAAGCCACGGACGCGGAGTAGCAATGCCCCCGCAACGCTCTACGATCCTATTAGACCGGGACCTACTTTTTTAAGTGGATTCGAACCACTACAAACAACCATGGCAACGCCGGGACTCGAACCCGAAACCTGTAGTACCGAGCGCCAGGGCGTTAGCCACTCGGCCATTCAGGCCCTAAATTTCAGTGTAAAAGCAGCAATAGGACTTTCAATCTGTAATTCTGTTGTATTTGTCAATCATCTATTTTATTCCCAGCAGAGTGTGTGCCTACTTCGAGATATGCACTCGAAATCTCAAACATAAATTCTTTGATTTATTTTAGTCATACTTAGAAATTCAAAAAGTAATGCATGAAACAAAGTATCATTTTATAGTCACTGAAATGTTCAAAAATTTATGAAAACACTTTAAACTTGAATCATTTATGTATAGCACAATGGAAGAGCTCTACAACAAGCGAGAAATGTTTATAAGACTGAAACACGAGAAATTTTTGGTTGCTTAAGTAGGAATCTTTTTATCGAAAAATCTCTTTTGATGTACAATATAGCAATGGTCTAGACAGGAATTTGTTGTTATTTTTCTATCTATCTTCGATATTTCAGGGAATAAAATAGTGGATCCTATTTTTTCCTCTCTGAAAATCTTATGCTGAGACAGAGACTGAGTTGTTTCGCTGCATATTGTTATCATCCCTGCTATAGTATCTTATTAAATATTTTTCTGTGAACGAGAGATTTTTATAAATCTTACATTGCAAGAGTATAAAAATATATATAAATTCCACGAACAATTGTTTTATTCGAAACGATTTTGTTTTTGCTATTCAAAGCTTTATGCACAATGTTACTGAAACCCAGCTGTTAAGTTCCCTTTATTAAACGGTTTTTTTTAAATAAATAATGTCTGTCAAATGAAAAATAAAGAAATCTTTTGTAATTAAAGAATGCTGAAATTTTTGTTAAAAAAACTGTTACATCAAAGTACGGATTAACATAGCAGAAAAATTGTGTTTTTTCGCAGAAATTAAAATTAAAACGGAAATGTTTATTTTTTAAATCTTATAAGTATCAAGTATACATTAGAGTTTTTACAGAGTGAATTATAATTGAAGGTAATTATTGAAGTTATTGTAAAGTAATAAAGGTTTGTATTAAATTATATAAGTTTTCTGAAAAAAAAAATATGCCATATTTGTTACATCGATTTAAGGATTAACATTGTAGAAAATTGCATGTTTTTCATAGAAATTAAAATTAAAACAAAAATATTTATTCTTTACATCTTATAAGTATCAAATATCATACGTTTTTATATAATTCTCATAATTGAAGGTAATTATTGAAATTATTGTAAGGTAATAAAGGTTTGTTTGAAATTATATAAATCCTGCCTTAATTAAAGAATACTAAAATTTTTGTTTAAAAAAACTATTACATCAAAGTAAGGATTAACATTGTAGAAAATTGCATGTTTTTCGTAGAAATTAAAATTGAAACAAAAATGTTTATTTTTACATATATAAAACATATTATATACATATTATTAAACATTATATTATACATTTATAAACATATTATATACATATTATTATTAAACATTATATTATACATTTATAAAACATATTATATACATATTTTTAAACATTATATCATACATTTATAAACATATTATTATGCATTTATTTTTACATATTATTTTTACATATAAATATCAAGTATCATACATCAGAGGATTTATATAATTCTTATAATTGAACGTAATTATTGAAATTATTTAAATCATCAAAAGTAAGGATTAACATTGTAGAGTGATTGTATGGTTTTTCGTAGAAATTAAAATTAAAACAAAAATATTTATTTATTACATGTTATACTTTGAATAAATATCAAGTATCATACACTGAGTTTTTACATAATTCTTATAATTGAAGGTAATTATTGAAATTATTGTAAGGTAATAAAGGTCTGTATGAAGTTATATAAATCTTCTCTGAATTAATTATGCCATATTTTAAATAACATGAAAACATTTGCTTTTATCAGAAGTTAACCTTTGAATATTCATTTGAATTCATATTTGGAATCTTTAATGGTAAAAAAAAAAAATAATGAAAGTGAAATGAAACCTTTGCATATTCTTAAGAGAAAATTGTTAAACAAATTTTCACCAAGTCAAAGAAACATTGCTTTTTAAAAATAGAAAAGGAATTTGCTAAAACTGCATTGCGATGTCAAAAGTAATGGATTATTTACTTTTAATAAAAAGTTAAGAATTGAAACCTTTTACTAAGATTATAGAAGATTAATAAGTGAAAACTTTTTCTAAAAATGCATGCTATTTCACAGAAAATTTAGAGAATCCTTTGAATTTATTCAAAATACCGACGACTTTTAAAAATATTTCAAAATATGTCGAAGGACAAACAAAAGTAGAATCACTGATTTATGGTAAACACACAAAGAAATCGCAGCATTTTCCAATGAAAATAATACAAAGCTTTGAATTCAAATCCCCAGGCAAATGTTTCAATTTAAATTTCTTATGTGAGCCAAAGATCCTGCTTTGAAAGGTTTGACATGATTATAGTGCTTTCTTGTTTTATACATAAAATATCTAAATGGATTTATGTAACGAAATATATCGGTTTATTTAAAATTTTTGTCAAAAATATTTTTATGAAATATTGACCAAAATTCCAACCATCATGTTACAGCATTGTAAAATATACTAAAAAGTTTTGTGTTATTTGCAAGCAAACAATATAAAGCTGGCATCTTTAAGGACAAATTTATGAAATATAAGACAAATCCAAAATTTCATTTCCTTTTTATTTGTTGAGCTATATTGTTTTGTATAGTTATATAATTACATATTTCAACCTATTAATAATAATACATAATGAAAAAAATTGAAATGAATATTTTATTTATGTGTTATTGTTTTAATTTTTTTATTCAGTTATATTGAGGCATATACAATTTTTCTGAACTGAAGAAATTTATGCCCAAAATTTATTTTATTCTTCTTTGCTCAAGATTATGGGGTTCTTTTCGAATGCTGAACACTTTGACGTGAGTTTATTGGTCACAAAAACGGAAGATATGTTTGATTGGTTTGAGTTACTTGGGTTGTATGGGGCCGGCTGGACATCACCCATTGTGCTACTATAATTTGGTACGAGACGTTCAAGGGTGGATCTAGAAGACTCTTCCACCTTGTGCCTAATAGAAGCACATTCCTACAGATTTCGCCTTAGACATGGACAGTAGGGTTTCGAACTGCTGCCTGACTATCTTGAAAAACCAACAAGATCGAAAACCCAACTTATATTGAAAAATAATTACATTTTAAAATTATTCAGATTATCATGATTCTTATTTTATTATTAATACCTTATTTACTGGTTGACACTGGTTGTAAATAAAGTCCCAACACCAAGAAGGTTGAAAAGTATCATGGCTAGATTATTGGTTTCTAAAGTAGATAGTACCACTCACTAGGGAACAGAAGAATGATCAAGGGGGTGATAGCAGTTTGGGTGCATTTGTAGGTGTTTAATAAAGATAAATTGGTAAAGTAAAAATATGGAAGAAAACATTAAAATAATTGTATTTTCTTCGTCATATTTAGTAGAATATGAGTTACGGTCACATTTTTTTAACAAAAGAAGAAATGAAAAAAAAAAAGATAAAAAACGACAACAAATGGCGAATCGTCGTCATTTAAGTATATCGTTGAGCCGGGTATTAACTGATTGATAGTAGTACGACAGATTTATCTTTTCTCTTTGGATCATTTCTGCTGTTATTCATAATTTATATTTTTATATTCTCCTCCTTTATATCAATTTTTGTGTGTAATGCGAATTTATTAAATAATGATTAATAGATAATGATAAAAAATTATCTAATCTATATTAATAATTGTCTATTATGAATAAAGCATTATCTATTAACCACATTTTATAACGATTATTCATTATCAAGATAAACCTTTCTAATAGATAGCGATGATAAAATAGGGTTGATTTTAATAAACAATTTTATAATTTCAAGTTTAAAGGTGTTTTACTTACCACATCTTTATTTACTAAAATATAGATAGATATATAGATACATAAAATAACAGAAATTTTGTATTAAATATTTTTGTTTGTTCGCTCATAGAACATAGATTTCCAGGGGATGGAGGGGCGTTCAATAACTGGTATCTACTTTGTTAGTTAAACGAAATCTGGGAGGCGTGCTTGCACGTCTGGAAGATGACATCTATTCAAATTTTGCGTTAGACGAATTAAAGTGGAGCTAATAGGAGCACTATGAACTTGAAAATGGCATTTGCTTTAAATAAGTGATGTAAACTTCGTGAGTGTTATTTATCTTCTGGATTGGGTATTGTGAAATAGATTTGAGTCAAGAATTCTTTTAAGGAGACGAATAATCGAGTATCAGAAGCGTAATGAGTTTCCTCAAGGCCGTGAAACAGATCTACGAGAAGATAAATTTTCTTTTCGCAATATTGCAGGAAATAAGAAAGTACTGCTGTCTCAAGAAGACGACGGTCTGGCCACATATGAGTCACTACTTAAAGAGATGAGTACTGTATTCGTCACACGGCTGTAGGGTATCATACTGTATCTGTAGCAGAAATTCAAGCGTATATTGGCACCATAATGATAACAAATCGATTATTTAAAAGACAGCCCTGAGCAAGTAGCCCTGTAACTTTCATGTCACTACCTCTAAATTATCGTTATCTGCAATTTCAGTGATGTCGAACTAAAACTCATTGGAGGTCGGAATGGAGATTTGCTGTGTTCTCAGAAGAGAGATTGTGCCTCTTCTGTCTTGGTGTAAGTGACAGCTGTATGTTAGTTAGAAGGAGACCAAGTGAGCTCTTTAAGCCACTCTGTTTGCGTCGCCAGGCCATAACTACTGCACCTAAGCCAGTAGTTATGGCCTGGGGAGAAATTTCTATGACAACCGAAACAATCTCTGGCGTTAACCCAAACACCTTGCCAGCAAATTTGTAAGTCAGACTGGTGATTGAACCTGTCCTGTGATTTTTATCACTATTCCGGGAAAGGTTTGCCAACAGGATAGATAATAAATTTATTAAATTATCGATTGATAATAAATTTGATTATACACATATTTTAGCCAGTTTGATTCATTTAGTCAATATTGATAAAATATTACAGATTTAAAAAATAATTTTGAAATATACTCTGAGCAAATTGAATAAATAAAGTACATACATTAAATAAAGAAGAAAATATTAGTTAATTTATAAAGTATTTTATTGTTTAAAAAGTTGGTTGAAAGTACCCTTCAAGACGGACATTATTTATTATGAGACCAATGGATGCATTCCACTCTGAGTATCATAAAAGAGCAACTTTAAACAGCATCTAATAAGCACAAGTCTTCATTTCTTTCATTAGTGATCGTCATTTCCAGATCATACTAGCAAATGGAAAACCTGGTCAAACCTCCCGAAGATTTCCTGGCAACGAGTTTATCCTGTCCTCGCAACAAAGATTTTAGTGAAGACATTTTCCATGAAGTCCACAGGTATCTCGTACACAAACGATTTCATGTACGTCGGTAACAATCTATAGCATTTCGAATGCCCTAATTTTAAAGAATAATGTTTGATTTGAATGATCTTTTAGTGAAATCTTAAGTCGATCAGCTGGAATTGTCAATGTTGCTTCTTTTAACTGGTAACATGCATACGATAAATGCTTGACGGTGATAATCTGAAGATGTGTTAGTTTTCCCGAACGAAAATAAAGACATCAGAAGCGAAGCTTTGTGTTTATTGGGCTTATTTTGAAGTTAGTCTGTTCTGATACTCAGAGTGAAATACGATAAAAGGTTCCATGGTAAATACTGCTCTTCTTAATGTCTGCTATTCCCCTATTATTTTGTCAAAACAATAGAATACAACATATAAGAAGGCGATAATTAATATTTAACTATAATAATAATAACAATTTCAAATATTTCTTATATAGTTAATTTTTTTTATATTGTAAAAATACCCTATCAAATTACTTTCATGGAATTTAAGATGTCATTATTTAGAGGCATTAGACTACTGCAAAATGAATTGTTGGTATTTAGGGCAATCAAAGGCTCTAAGCAAAATTGTATTTCTTACATTAAAAAAATCGTTTGGTATATCTGAGTTAGAGAAGCCTGATTCAAAAACTCGACAAGCAATTCTGAAATGAAAGCTTCCATGTCTACGTCGGTATGGATAAGTAACCCTTAAACCTTAGAAATTCTTCCACTGGAGCTTGAGGAGGAGGTTGCGAGCCCCCAAAATGCCACCTCTGAAGGTATCCGTCTAAAACTGTGGTGATTAATTGTGGGTACAATTAGAAGGCTAGTAACAGCCATAATGCTGATACTGCTACACAATACTGGCAAATGATATTGGAACAAATTTCCTAGAATTGTAAAACAACATTTTTTTTCATATTAAATAAAGTAATTACACTGGATTATTGTGATAGATCAATATGTTTGGATATATATATATATATATATATATATATATATATATATATTTTAAATTTGCAAAGCAGAAAAGATTTAAAAAATTATTTCTCTCTCACTCTAACTTACTATCGCATAAGAAGAAATGTTCATGCCATGCTTTCAATTTATTGAAGGCAATATTTTGAATATAAAAGATATTCCATTCATTAGATATATGTATGTCAATCCATTGATTGCTTTAACATTCGATTTAGTCAGAATACTCGGCTATTCAGACAGTACTATGTCATTCACACCTTCCTCTCCATCCTTGCAATGTCATTACACTTCCATGCTTTAGCTTCAAATCACATTTCTGTATCCGCTACAGCGAGTCATGAAATGACTGAATTCTCGCGACTGGTTAAAACTGATAAGAACGATAACTGGTTTAGTTATTGTTCTTATTATGTTTTTCGGATACCAAGGTGAGGATAAGAGATACAGAAATTTTTTTTTATTTGTTTTGAAAAGACTTTAGTTCGAATTAAATTGACTTAAGCAGTTTAAATTATTTACATATCTAGTTACGTAGATAAAAATATCACACTCACTTGGTGCTATTTATGGGTAAGTAATGATTAAAGTAATGAAATCAAATCTTTATTTTGAAAATATATTTCTTCAGGACAACTTTTTACCTTTTTTATACTACATTTATATATTACTATATATCTATCTGTTGGTAAAATATAACATACAAATTACAGAAAATATAAAAAACGCAAGAAATAATCGGATAGAAAATGGGTAATAGACTTTTCAGTATTGCTTAATTTATTGCTGGGGTTTCCCAGTAGCTTTGCTAATTTATATTCTATATCTTCACTCAATCAGTGTGAAGAGAAGGATCGATGTGAGCTAATGTAAAATTGAGGTATAATTTTTATATAATGAAACCTTAGCCATAAATTTTATTAATTCTAATATAATGACATTCATTTTAACTTATTTAATTAAGAAACTTTATTAATTTTTATAATAGAACTTTTATTCTTATAAAATGTTTTGTTATATTTTATGTCTATTTGCTTTATTATTTTATAAAATTTAATTATTATTCAAAATATTAAACAATACTATTAAGCTTTCTTTACGCATTGTTAAACTATCAAGGCAGCAATATTATCTTTTGAACCGTGTAACAACAGAATGTTTCTGTGATCTATTTAGTAAGTCTAAATAGAATATAAAAAATTATTTATAGTAAGCCATCTAATGATTGGTTTTTCTTTTGCTACCTACGGAATACCAGTAGAGGTTTATGAGAAATGTCAGCATAAGCAAATAATAATCGTATTTTATCCCTATGAGAATGATTGTAATTATTTTTACCCTTCACCTTAATCAATACTGAAGGTTATTGCATATGTATTTCATGTTTGATTATCCAGAAGCTAAATATTTATTTATGTATGATGTTTCCTACTAGGTCAGAAGGAATTGTCTGCAAAACTTTGGGAAAAGTGTCTGATTACCTAAATAGTTTTTAAATGATAGCAAATAAAATATTAAACATATAAGTATCTATTGCCCTTCATTCCCAAGGGATAAAATACTACAAAAATTAATATTAAAAATCCTTTCAATACCAATTATTATACTTTCTTTACCCATTATACATTATACCCATTATCCTCATAACCATCTTTTTTCATTGATAAATTTCCCAAAAATTAAAATAAATTATTTAATTTTTGTCTGATGACAATTGAAAACAATTTTTTGAACCCGAGAAAAATTAAACAAAAAGGGGTCTACATATGTGGCTTTTAACTTAAAGAAACTTTAAAATTGAATAAATATCATATACTGAGATTATATCACGGTTTTTCTGCATTTTATGCAGATGTAGCAAGTTCATTTTACTCAATTTTTATAGCAGCAATTTGAAACCAAAATTTTAATAATAAAATTGGAATAATACAATTTTATAATAATATTAATGTTCATTTATTTAAAATAACTATTGCAATTTGACATTATAACATTTACAAAGTCATGCTATACCGTAGAATAAATATTGCCAGTATTGGCATATGATAAATTCCTTGTTTTCATTATTGAGATATGGTTTTATGTAGAAGATATTCTTTTTTTGAGATATGTTTTATATGTGACTGTAAGAAATGACATACTCATAAAAATATCATATTTAATTTATTGAACATGTGTTTCTCTGTTAATTATATACAAAAAGATAAATTTTATTTAGTTAAATCCAAAGCATAAACGCTAATGACATCAGTATTTCTGCATAATCATTTTGTCTCAAATAAAATGATTATAATTAGATTAATTTGGATGGAGAATGCAGATTTCTGCATACATTTCCTCCAATAGCTTAACAATTAAGCAATGACAATATTCAGCATAAGTCTGCCACAATTAATTCAATAATTATTAAGTGTGTTACAATTAAACACTGATAATATTCAATTTGTCGGTTACAATTAATTCAAGCATGAATAAATCCTTTTTTTTTTTATTTCTTTATAAAAAATTATGAATGATCAGAAATAAAAGAATAGAGCAAGAAAAAAAAACTTATGCCATGATTAATGAATGCAATATTTATCAAACGCAACGCTACTTCAGCAATTACTTAAAAAATTTCATGTTTTTGTACTATTCCAAACAAAGTAATTTTTTTTCTTTTCATTTTTATTTAATTTGCAACGTATTCAGCAAATTTATGAGTTTGTTAGATAACTTGCTTTAATTTTAGAAATAAGAATAATTTTTTTCGATAGTTTTAATTAAATTCATCCGCACAACTAGAGTATAAAATCAATTCAGGTTTCTTAAATTTATTTATTTTCTTTTAAAAATGGGCATGGAAACTCTTTTCAAGGTTTGGACTGAATTCACTCTAATTATTCAAATTATAAGTAACTCAGTTCATAATGTAATATACTATAAGCAAAATATATATAAACTTTATTTGTTTAAAATTTCTTAAATTCTTATTTTTATTACATATTACTAGGTGTATTAATGACCAGTGAATTATCATAATAATTCACTAATGCAATTCCTCATGTTAAAATTATTTAACAAAAAAAAAAAGAAAAAGACAAAAGATTATTTTTACTTTATTACCAAAAAAAAATATCTATTAACAAAAAAGTATTTAATAAAATTACGTAACAAATAACTTTATTTTAATACGTTTAATTCTACCAAATTTTACTGTAAAAATTGTACATGAGCAGCTTTCGCTTTTTATTTTTTGGTAGAAAAAAATTAACTGACAAAAAATGAATGGGGAAAATAATAAATTTGAGTTAAACTAACAAATAATTCCACTTTTTCTTAAAAAATTTTATGTTTTAACAAACATTATTTTTAAAATAATTTTTGAATTTATCCACCAAAAATCAATACACTTGTTATAATATAAACCAAGTTGTGTCAACGTTAATTGTCATCATGTCCATAACATCTTTATGTTCAATTATACAAAATACTTTATAATTTGCTTGTGTAAAATATCAAATTCTTAGAACAATTTTTTAAATCACTAACAATTTTTCGAGTTTTCTAATTTATTAAACTATAAAGTTTTCTCATTTCTTAAATATTGGGTTTACAGGAACAATCAAAAAGTTTGTTCAAAAATTAAGTTTAAGAACATTCTATTCAAAATATAAAAACCTACTAAAACATTCTACAACTGTCTTGCAATTTTTAGGAAAGACAGGAAAAAGAAATTCAATGATCGATCTTGCATCAAGTTAACGGATACAAAATGCCCCAGGCGAAAAATGTGTTCACCATTGATGTTTGTTTTTATAAAGAGTAAAACCATTTTAGGAAAGTTTGTTTAAAAACTCGGGAAAAAAACTAGCTGTTAATGAAAATATCTACAAAATTGTCATTCTGTTTTGATGCTTTGATATAAAATTTAAATAAATAATTTAATAAAATATCTGCTTCATACTTATATAAAAACGTTATTTTATTAATTTGTAAATTAATTTAACTACAAATTAATATGCAATAATTTTATTTTTAAAGTAATTCAATATAGCTAAACAAAACAAATAAAAGCACACATATTTTATCTCAATATGTTTTAGAATATTTTGAAATTAAGAAAAGAACATATAGAGTACTTGTAGTTCCCCCACTGCCTCCCAGAGTTGGATGCCCTTTCGATTCTTTAATTCCATGTTAATAAAATGATAAAGGCCCATGACTGAACGAAGCACGCTGGTTACGCATTGCACTCTCTCATTGAAGGATTCTTCCCTGATTTCGCTTACATTATCTAACTTTTCCTTTTTTCTTTTGAATATCATTAAAAGTTTTTGTTGTTTCATAGAGAGAGGAAACTGGAGATTGTTTAAAAGATTACAGATGAGATGCTTTGGGTTCCGGGACTCCAGGGCAAACTTCAGTACCGGTTTTTAAACACTTGGGGAGAGGAGCTTTAAAAGGTTTCAATTAAATATCAAAGATATCTGCGACATTTTGAGGTGTTTTTTTAATTTGAGGTTCTTAGGTATGTTAAATGTGGTAGGATAGAAAATGTTATCCCTGAACATTCGTAGATGGCATATAAAGTCTTTAAATAAAAGGATCTCGAACCAATATAAAAACCAATATACCAATATATATACCAATAAACCAAAAAAACAATATATATAAAAATCAACAACCAATTCAGCTAGCGAAACCACTAGACAGCAAGTTCTTCTGTCTAAGCCACTAATGAACATACTATTGATAGATACAATAGTAATGATTGTTGTTGTTGGAAGCTAATGTCGGGGGCAGCTTCTGCTGTGATGGAGTACCACGATAGAGTACTCGCAGTGATGGAGTACACGCTTTTGTGTGTAGGAAAAAGTCTGACTTGTCTCCTTGACGTTCTTACAGTCATATGATACCGAACCTAAGGCTTAAAGTGGATTTCAAACTACTATAAACATCCATGGAACTGCCAGGGACTCGAAACCTGTGGCACCAAGCGACAGAGTACTAGACGCTCGACCATTCATTCCCGACAACATTAATAAGTATAATATTAAGGGATATATCTTTTTATGAGAAAATTAGATTCATACATTATTAATGAGTATACTATCGATGGATACGCTATTTATGTGTATACCATAGATGACTACACCATTGATGAGCATACCACAGACGGTAAAGTCATTGCTTCGTATACAGCAGATAGATACACCCTTGATAAGTAAACCGCTGATGGATAAGTCATGGATAGGTATATAACAGATGGATACACCATTGATGGATATGCTATTTATGAGCATACCATTGATGGATAGGCTATACATGAGTATACCATTAATGAATACGATGTTGCTGACCATACCACAAATGGATACGTTATTAATGCGTATACCAGGATGAATAATACACATTGATAAGTATACCATTGATGAATACGTCATTGACAAGCGTATCGTAGATGAATACGCCACGGATGAGCAGGTTATTCATGGATACTTTTATTTATGAGTATACCATTGATGCGCATATCACAGAGGAATACGGCATTGATACATATACCGCGGATGAATACACCTTGATAAATAACTATACCGTTGAGGAATACTTCATTTAAAAGCGTATCGCATATGGATATACTATTTATGATTATACCGTTGATGAATACGACATTGGAGAAGCATATCGCAGATGAATACATCATTGATAAGTATATCGTTAAGGAATACGCAATTGATGATCATAATCTTGATACATACAACATTACAAGGGTATCGTAGATGGATACGCCATTTTTGGATGGATTCAAAATTTTCAGAATCACTTCGCAAATTCGTTTCATTTTGTAAATAAATGCTTAGATAAAAAAAATAAGCCAAGAGCTGGTGCATCGCCAAATCTAGTACGAAAAGGACGGAAATTGTTTACCTTCAAGTTTATGTTCTTTTTTAGAATAAGGGAATGTGCTTATTTTATTATTACTCTACGTTTTTTGAAGCAAAAATTACTAATAAAATTTTTATACTCAATTTTATTATTTATTTAAATTTTGATTTTTAAAAAGAACTATATCTAGAGGTAAAGGACATATCTTTTACTGAAACATGTAAATTATAAAAATGTTGAAAAAGAATTACTTTTTAATGTAAAATCAGCATTAATTAATCAAAAAAAACTGTTTAGATTGCTGCATCCAGAGTTCTCACATGGGATATGATTTATGCAAATTTCATGTTGCTGCTAAAAGGAAGTGCATTAGCAATCTTATTTCCGTATGCAGTCTTATAGTCGAAGACCTAAGAAATGCATTAGGGGTCGACTTAAAATGAGAGTGACCTTTTTTTAAGCCTCTCGTAGCTTTTATCAAGTCTCTACTTACCAACGAAGCTGTGCCAAAAATTTCAAGAAAGCATATCCTTAAAATTTTATTATTCAATTATAAAAGCACTCTAGTTTTGAAACAAAAATTTGTCATTTCTCGTTTGTTAACATGATTATTTTAATTGATCAACTGGCAGTCAAGACATTAAGCCATTTATGTTAAAATTTCCATTAATTCTTATTGTCTTGAAAATGACTTTACTCTAATTGGAAAGATGAACCAAAGTCAAGTCTTTTGAGCTGTTTTTTGATTTAGAGGAATCTATCTTAATTATGTTAGACTATATAGAAATTTTAAAAGAATGGCGAATTAATATATATTTTAAAACATATATTGTGATAAATATGTTATTAAATTTGTTAATCAATAAAAAAACTCTATATATACATAGATATTTTTTAAATGCTACAATAGATAGATATATATATATATATTGTAGCATTTTTTTTCTAACGGGAAGAATTTGGGCATTTCATTCCCAGGAGAGAGGAATGTAGATTCTTTGATAAGTGCATAATAACAATCCATTACTCAAATTTGACAGCAGACAAACAGTATTGTTCGTAGTTATATTACATGCAATGAGTGTTTTTGCACTAATGAGAACTGTCTGTAACTCAAATCTGATAGCAGATATTCGGTGTCATGTATAGTGAGACTAATAAAGTTAGTGAATGGTTGAAACAATTACAGTTGGGATATGGACTACACCATGAGTTGTTCCATCGTGATTGGTGATCGACCATGAGCTGATAAATGTCTACTTCAATGAAGGAAGCTGACCCTCCTTCCTCCTGACGGATTTTCTTAAAGAGAGGTTTTTGGAGAAGAAAGGAAAGAGTTCTGCGCGGAATCCATGATATGTGTTGTGTTTCGTTTTTTTCTCTGAAGTAACGGAAGAGGCCGGTGTTTCGATCTGTTTTTATCATGCCTTATGATAAACAATGTCTACCGCAAACCAGGCAATTAGATTCGACGTTATCTCGAGAACGCTGAAAATCTCCGCTGAAAGATCTCTGAAATCTAGCTTGATGATATGCTACTGTGTAACATGTGTAGTGAGTAACACTACCCCCATAAGGCTCTACGATCCTATCAGGCCAGAACCTACTGTTTAAAGTGGATTCCGAACCACTACAAGCATCCATGACACCGAGGGGACTCGTACCCGAAACCTGTGGTACCAAAGAGCCACTGGCTATCAAGCCCGAGTGATCTATAAGGGAATTATGTACCTCATATTAAATAATGATCTATAGCAGATTCCCATATGTTGTAACTAAGAGATTCTGGAGCAAAATGAAAGATCTTTCTACTTGCTCATTTATTAAATTAATCCCGATGTAGAAAAAGAGAGCTTCCGATTCAATCTCGCTTTAAACAAAGCTCTATAAATCCAATCCCTATACATCACATCTCTTCAGGGATTATTAAAATAACATTAAATCTAAATATATATGAACACGGTCCTTTATGTAACAGATGCGAACAACAGCTTAATCCGTCAGCTTTTATTAAGATCAATTGTCTTACTGAAATAGCATTTCAAAATGACATTTTCGGAAAGCTTTTGTTGCGGAGACGCTATTGGCAATCCGTTTAACCTCTTGACACGAGCCTGGTGAGCGCGGAAATCTTGTAATGAAGTGATGAATCGATTAGTTAATCGACGATTCATCAATCTGGCGCCTTATCCACTTGCTGTCCATTAGTGTCCAGATGCATAGGAGAGAATGTAGTTGGCAATATTTTACGAACCTTCCGTAAAATGTGCGAATTTTAAGCCGAATGTTTTTAGATTTTAATTTTTTTTTTTTTTTGGCAGATTTTAAAATGTTATCAATTTCTAATATTTATTTTCTTATCAAAAGTAATCGCTACTTATTTTTTATTTTTATAATTTTTTTTTTATTTTTTGAAATATGCTGCCATTCTTACCACGGGATCTTCGCCTATCAAAACGTTTAAACATTGCATTGTTTCCCTTATAAGCGTCTAAGAATTACATCATCATTTGCTCAACAGCCCCATGGTGGACCAAGGACGTATGTCTACTGGCGCATTTCGAGACAAAAGATGTTTTCTTTTTACGGTGTTGGGTTGTCAGCCCAACGCTCTAGTCATATTATACAAGAACCTACTATTTAAAGTGGATTACGAACCCCTACAAACACCCATGGTACGCCGTCACGCGAATCCGAAACCTGTGGTATAGAGTGCCAGGGCGCTAGTCACTCGGCTATCAGGCCTTCTAACAATTACAGCAAGCAAAATAATTTTGTCGGTTTTTTCCCGTAACTCATGTTCACATTTGAAACATTTTACAGGACTTCCGTCGTCCCTTCCAATTTAACTTTAAAAACTAGATTCGTCATTTCTGATACAGAGAGAGATAGTTCGTAAACCAGCATACCATAAATCTTTTTAGCCACGTCCACGCTGGATCCGTGAGTGCCTACTGTCACTCCCGAATGCTCTCTGGCATGGTTTGTTTCCAGTACGGATATAAAATTCCATGTATACGAAAAATATTTTCTGGCTTTAAGGGAAAAATTTTCGTTTCAGATAGTCCGTATTTGTCACACTGGAATTTAGATCCTGGTTTTCGAGGTCATACTAAAAACTCCTCGAAAACATGTTACTAATGCTTGCATCTTACACGTTTACATGTAGAAGGCTTTTCTCGAATTCCGTTTAAGTAGCAGAAAAACAGTTTATCATGAACTTCAAAACCTTCGCATACATATCTGTACGCGGCATTTGAGGCAAGTCAGATGAATTCAAATGGTCGTTCAAGTCAGATGGTTTTCCATGCCCTTCACAAAACTTTCGCGTACAAATCTGTACATGGCTTTTTGTTGCAAATTTATCGAGCTCCGTCCGAATTTCAGATAACCGGATTTTAATGTGCTTTTCAAAATTTCTACATAGAAATCTGTGCGCTGCTTTTAGGGCAAATCTCTCGGGTTCCGTCCGAATTTCAGATAACCGTTTTTCATGCTATTCTCAGAGCTTTCACATACAAATCTATATAAATAGCTTAGGCTTGAAAGATTTCCGGCAAACAGTACCTTGCGTTATAAAATTGAGTTCATGTGCTAAAAGGTTAAAATACTACATTACAATTTTGCACAAACGCTATCAACAATATGCGTTCAAGAGAAGAAAATTAAAAAAAAATTTCCTTTCTTAATATTCAGTCGGTTTAACTAAGCAATTTTGTTGCAATCATTTGCATTTTTCCCAGTGAAAGTTTCAATACAAATGAGCTGGCTTAAGATTTTATAGCCAACAAAGCAACAATAAAAGTATTCTCCGTCCACTTTTGTAGCAAATTTCGGTGAGAAAACTCATTATGGCTAATAGTCAGTGAAGGAGATTAAGAAGCGAGTGGAGAAAAAAAAAGAAAAAAAAGATATCGCTTAATTAGTCACGCGTTAACACAATTAAAGAAAACAAATGAATCGGTGATGAGCATTCATGCAAGATGGGTCCTCATTAGTTGTGCCTTAATAACTTTTTCTGAAAATTACATTAAGTCCTCGACATTTCCACTGGAAGGAAATATCTGTTTATGCATGTATGAGGCTGGTAACACACACAAGCAAATGAATGCGATTTTGGGGGAAAAAGGCATCAAATAAAATAATCAAGTATTATCTGATTTATAGATCGCGAAATTTATCCGACCGTAAACTTCTTCAAGGGGCTTGACGGTCGAGTAGCTAGTGATCTGGCGCTTGATGCCACAGGTTTCGAGTTTGAGCCCCGGCGGTACCATTGTTATTTATAGTGGTTCGAAATCCTCTTTGAACCGTAGGTCCCGGTCTAATAGGATCTTAGAGTGTTACAGGGGATAGTGTTACCCACGTCCGTAGCAAACGTAGCTACACATGCCCCTGGGTAGTGCTACGTGAGTAACAGCGAAGCAGCCTTTGCTTATGGCATAAAGATTAACTGTCTCTGTATTGTCAGCTGCATCAGAACAACAACGATAATTTGAAAGCATCAATTCGGTTCATATTGTCGCTTTTATTTCCAATGATTTTCGTATTTTATGAAAGCATTTATTTTGTTTAATATTTTTGTGACATATTTTTGTTTATTATGTGAAATTTTATTGTTAAATTATTTTTTTAACCTTTTATTTATTTATAAAAATTAATAAGTACAATTAAAAGTCTAATTTTAGGCAGATCTAATGGCCAAAATAAAAAATAAAAATGCCACAAAGGAATATTGCTACTTTCCAAAATCTTTAATGCGCATTGTTATGTCCTTGTCTTTTCTTGTATATTTAAGCCTTTTTTAATTATATGGACACATCAACAAGTTAATTAACAATGAAGGTGTAAGCATTACTGTAACAATACACAAAAAGTCTACTGATTAATTAAAGTTCCTAAAGGATCCACAGTAATAAATGGAATCAACATCTTGACAAAATGGAGTACACAATTGCACAATGCGTATCTAAAGTAAAACTGCAGACACCCTGTATGTGCATTTATAAATACTTGCAGGATACGCTATTTGTATGTGTCGGTATGTGTAACAGCTGTCGCTATAAGAGGGAAGAGCGGTTGTCTGGCTTAATAGAGCGAGTTGTCAGATGCGTATCGACCCTGAGTAATGGGTACACGCAGTAACGATGTTTGCGTGACAGTTTCCTCTCAATTACTGTTCACTTATCGGAATCCAACCTGTCCATGCCCCATTGCTGTAATAAATTTCTACATATTATATATTATATTATATCTTTCTGATTACCCTACAACGGCCTAGTGGATAGCGTGTTAGGCTTCCGAACTGAAAGAGTTCGTTTCGAAACGCAACCAGTGAAATCAGACCGAATATACCTCTAACAAAAGACGGGGTTGGCCACGATAAATCTACTATTCTGAATGTTTGACATTTATATCTATGTAAGGCATGTGCAGGGCCTTAAATGTTATTCTTTAATTATTTATTCATTGGGGTAATAGCATAATGTCGATACTCTACAGCAAGATGTCTGGATTTGATCATTTTTGGAGAATACGAGAGGTTGGAATCAAGAATCGGTATAAAAATTCGACTTCCGACTTTATAAAAACTAATTTTTATTTTTTCAATAATTCTGAAAATCAATATTAAAATTAGTTGTTAAAAGGCAATTCAATTGTATCCTTCATTAAAAAAAATCACTAACAAAATAGTGGCCTGATTGATAGCCAATTAATTATAGCTCTGACCACAGACTTCAGGTTCGAATCCTGGCGGCAGCATGGATGTTTGTTAGTGGTTCGGAATCTACGTTAATGCATGGAATGCCTAAAGTGTGCTCTCGTGGTCTATCATTAATCACGATTGAACACTCATGGTGTAGTCATATTCCATTTGTAGTTATTATTTCAGTTATTATTGAAGATCGCACATTCATTCTCTGATTTCCTGAGTCTCATTATGCATGACGCCGAATGTCTGCTATCAGATTTGAGTGACAGAGCTAGTTCTCATGAGTATAAAACAGTAATTGCATGTATCTACAACTACCCCAATACTGCTTGTGTGCTGTCAAATTTGAGTGATGGGTTGTTAATATATACTGTTAAGAAATATACATTCCTCTCTCCTAGGAATGAAATGGCAAAATTCGTCACGTGAGAAAAAAATGCAACAACTGTAACCTTTAAGTAAAAAGAAAAATAATAATTTGAGTAGAAATTATTGCATATCAATATTTATCCTTAAATATTTACTAAAGAAGTAAAAATAACAAAATTAATATAAGAAGAAATATTTGCTTTTATTTCTATTGATACTGTGATTAAATTTACGTTGATGTAGAGAAGAATTTATAGAATGATTTGAAAACCCTTACATCAAATATATTATTAAAAACGCAGAGAAGAAAGTTTATGTTACACAGTATCTTTGTTATCGCGGCGTGTTATTTAATACACATAAAAAGGGATTTGCGTGCAAATCTAGAAACATCTTACCCTGAATTGGCGATGTGTAAAATGTTTCATGCTGTCTGGATGAATATCTTTTATATGAATCCATGTCCGTAAAAATACATCTTCCATAAAGTGTTATGGTATCTTATGCAGATCGTAATATTTCTTCACAGTAATTTATTCAAAGACTTTTATGCATTTATTTGGTAGACGAGCTGTTGTTATGTTATGGAACAAAACATTTTATCGTCTCCTCATCAAGAAGCAAACGACTGTTTGTTCGGATTCAATCTTAGTAAAAGTATTCGATGGGACTTTATTTTTTATGCATGTAGTAAAAGGGAGCGATGTCCAGCAAAATGTAAAAGCATTTCTTAAGAATAGGGTGTCCCAGCAAGACCGATAAATTCTGCACAGCCAGATCTGGTGTTTGGAATATAAAAAATGGCCAAAGAACTGCATCTCGACGACTCTTAGTTTTCGAGAAAATTCCTGAGAAAAATGTATGACGTCCTATCCGGTTTACGAAAAAAAAAAAAAAAAAAATTTGTATTCAAAAATATGAACATCGTTACATAAAAATAGTAACTAGACATTAAGTAACTTTATCAACATTTGTGCTAGCCATTTGCTAACTCTTTTAGTGAACTTATGCTAATTTATTAAGGCCCAGTTGTTTTATCGAGACCCAGTTACTTTAGGAATGGACTTAGTTGATCGTCTCCATAGTGCGTTTACTTTTGTGGACAATTACGATGCCAGAACGTGTACAGTCAACCCTTCCACGACGCGCGCATGTATGCATCCATATGCACGGGAGGACATTTTGAACATCTTCCTATTTAAAAATTATGCAAATACTGATGTTCATGTTTCGAATAAAGTTTTTCGTAAACCGGATATGACGCCATACATTTTCTCTCGAAAACTATTGATCGTAGAGATACAGTTCTTTGGGCACTTTTTATGTGTTCCAAACAACGAATCACTGTCTGGGCAGAGTTTATCCGGTCTTGCTGGGACACCCGTATCAATGGGTAATATTTCCGAACATAAGTGGCAGACGCGCCGGAACCCGGAAGAGTGGCTGGCAGGCTTAACCTCACACCCCCATCATTGTTCATAAGCAAAATGTGTGCACGTATTCAAAGTTAAAACCACTTATACTTAATTATTCTTTATTATTTATTTTGTTAAATATTTTAATATTTCAATGAATCAGTGTTTCTCTTATCAGTGTTATTTTATTATCGGGTCTGAATGCCTTGGCGACCTGATGGCCAATTGGTTAGTGTTCTGGCCTTTTGATACGACAGGCTTCAGATTCGAATCCTGGCGGGGGTATGGATGTTTGTTAATGGTTCGGAATCCACGTTTAACTGCTCGTAGGTCCCGGTCTGTTTTAACCATCGCGTGCTGACAAGGTGACTGTAGAGCGACAGGCCAAACTCAGAAATTAGAGGAACACTTTTTAGAACAGGGTTTTTCGGACAAACCTCGAACAGTCTGCACAGTATTGGAATTATTGATAACCCAAATGCCTCGCTTGGTGAGAAAGACGAGATCATGGGCAGGCACCCTATAGCTGCCTCCGGCCTTGCCTGGTATCATCTTCTCCTGAGGTAAAAAATATTGCGGTACTAGAACTGCATGCTGATGAGACTTTGACTTTTTCTCTTACTTTTTTATTTCGTGTGATTTACACAGTTTGATCTCGTAAGATTTTCAGTAGACGTTTGATCTCGCAAGATTTCATCATTTCTCATGCCATTGGACATAAGAAGAACATTTTAATAAGTGCAGATGAAGAACATGATTTGTGTGAGAAGCTAGTGTTGAACGGTTCATAAGAGATCAATTTTTAATTTTTTATCAAAACATATTTTGAAGAACAGACCTCTGTGGGTTACTATAGTTAATAAAAGATTATGTTATACAAAAAAATAAATATATATTCTCCATTTTCAAACTATCAATATTATCTGCATCAAAGACAATTTTTCCATTTTCTTTTGCTAACTACATAGAAAATTGTGAGTGATTCTTATTCTTTTTTAAATAATTTATATCTGAACAATTTTGATAACTGAATTACAAAACTGATTAATGAGTAAGAATAAATCATTTCTAGTTTTCCACATGTAATAAAGTGGACAATCTTTCGCCTAAGCTTAATCCAAAAAGCATCATATAATATTACATTCAAATCTTGTTCAGATGGAGATATGATATCAAACACGCAATTATAAATCAAAAATAATGTTAATTGCTGAACGTAATATGAATACCAAATTCATCAGTACTTCGATAATTTTTTAATTTGTACCTGATATCGTAGCTTCTTTTATACAACCTTTTATGCTCCCTGAATCTGTATAAATTTTTAACTAAACAAGTTTCAAACTTTGAAAAACTGCTGTTATAGAGTATAAAAGCATCCCATAGCTAGCTAAAAAAAGTAGCACTTCATAGCTATGGCTAATATTTATTACAGAGTTCCCAGAAGAATTCAGGTTCAACGATGAAAAAAAGTCACGAGTATTAACCTCTGCCAAACAGCAATTTCTAATGACAGTTTTTCTCTCGTCTGACAACAAGACGCGCTCGAACGGCGGCTGTCACGTATTGGCTGACCTGAAATACACGTCATCATTCTTGGATTGCTGGCACTTTTCCATCTGGAAGCAAGTTTCTATAGGAGTTACCAGGCTCTAGCGTAAAAAAACTCCTACCAAAAACCTACTTACCCACTATCCATACATAATATATGAACATGTTACTGCGAAAAATTACCCGCAATACTATGTAAATTCTCACGTGTTAAAAATACGAGAATAGTTTTTATGCTTTGTAGTCTGTTAGAGTAGTTTCGCAATTTGTATAAAGCTAATGATAGGAAGTGATTCAAATTCTTGCGAACGTACGTACTTCCGTTCTATATTACATAAAATAGTGGGTGATAATGCTTTCATATCTGTATTATGTATTACATCGACATTTTTATTAAATCTATTTTCTTGCAGAAAATCTTGAAAAATTTGTTAGTATATATTACACGTAAAATAAACTACTACTGTGTCCAAAGAGTAAGACCCATTTTCGTTTTGTCCGGAGGGAGCACTTTGAAGGCGATGAATTAAATTTGGGAGAATAAATAAAGGGTTTTGAAAAAGAAAAAAGAATTGATCTACCTTTTGGGCTACAAAAGTATATACAGAGTCAAATACATACTGAGTGCAAACAAAGTAGGACGACTGAGAGATGAAAAATATCAACTGGTGCATCATAATGAAAAACTATACACATTTTCGTTAAAGAAACTTTGAAAATTGGAATAACAGACTGGGACAACAAAATATAAAATGCTTCATAAGGTTAACAATGATATATTGC